>JAPDSC010044975.1:3479-31850 GCA_026290005.1 Latrodectus geometricus
TATATATATATATATATATATATATATATATATATATATATATATGAACCGTTTGTTTTAAAATTGGCCTTAGTCCATTTATCTTCAAATCTTAGATATTTAAGGATTTGGGCTTCAATGAATTAAAAATTATGCGTATAGGATACTAATTAGTCATACTGCTTAAGTGTATCTGAGGATGTGAAATTTATAGTTTTTATTAAAATAGTGATAATTATTGAATAATAATAGTTTTTTTTATCAAGAATAGAGTTAAGTCACATTCATAATTAACAACTAAATTCATTATAAAATTTGAAGATGCCCAAATTTCTTCAACATAATTTAAGATGCTTCAAATTAAAAAAAAATACTGAATTTATTTCACATATCTTTAAATCACTTCGGAAACATAATTTAGCTGATTCAAAACATTTTTAACGAAATAATATTAATAAATTACAAGCATAAATTTATTACAAAACAATTTACCATTCATATACAATTTGTGCGTGTAAATGGGATTTAAAGAAATCGTAATGTTCCGGTGGTATATATCGTAATAGGTTATTTATGTCCTTGAAGATTGCTGTCGTAATTTGTTTGATTTTTTTTATACAATGGTGTCAATACAATACTTTCGAATTTTCTCAATGTACCCGAATGGGGTGATAGTTTGTAGACCTTAAAATTTTCCTTTATTGATGCCTTATAATTAATAATATATAATTATTTAATAATATATAATAATATCCTAATTTCTCATATATTGATGCCTTATAAAAATTTTTATATGGTTCATTTCTGAGAAAACGCATTCAACATATTTTTAACAGTTTATTGGTTCTCCATCAGAATTCCTTACCCTTTTAAAAACTACGTCTTCTAATAATTTGATTATACAAAATCTTCTTGTATCATTTCATTTACAATAAAATTACCCTTTCAGACACATTTTAATAAACTAGTAATAATCTAGTTGAACGAATAGTAAATTATTTGTTTTAATGACATTTCTACCACACCAAGATCTGTATAATTAAATAAAAACGAATATCCTAATGTTAAAAATTCCTGATCTATGATTTCTACATTATTTTTCAAAGTTTGGACAATTTTTAACCACTTTAAAATTACTTTAATGTTTCTATTTTGCCCAGCGCACATGTCATTGTAAACTGGAATGTATCCTTCTCTTCTTAAATTTTCAACATGTTTTAGAATGCATGGGACTATTTCTGGAGCACTTCTGGATGCAACAGTTTTATCCCAAACGTAGGTGTAAACACATTGTTATTAAGATTGTGAATACCGTAATTTAGAACAGGCATATCGCGTTTGTAATATGCTACTGAAGCAATCGCAACTTGGAATACTTTTATCTCAAATTACCTTCATCGCTGCTTTCCAACATTATTAATACTAAATATTTTGATTTAATGATAAATGGATTTAGCCCACTTCCCAATTACATGCTTTAACTATTGAACCAACTCTAAAAACTTATGTGTCAAGAATTATCAAATTATTTGTTTGTAATATAAGCAACCTGCTTTACTGATAAATACCATTAAGATGTATTTGTAACCACGATAACCGGAAATAACCGGCCTATTATTTATATTATAAGTGATATTTTTATTATGTATATAGTTGATTATTATATATACAATTATATTTTCTAATATAATAATTATATAATAATATATAAATTATATATACTATTTTATAAAACTTTTAATAGTGAAATGGAATAATGGGATAAATTCATTAAAATCACCATATCATAGGAGGTCACAAGTCCTGAGTCTTATATTTAAAGTAGTGCGTTCAAGAATTATATAAATTTTATTTAAATTACAGGAGTTCATTTATTTATAGTGTTTATTTGTCATACATGCAAATTAGTAATTAGATATTCGCTTCTCAATCTTACGCTTTGTGTTGAAATCTCTCTTAAATGTATAGAAGTTTATCAATATGGCATTTCTTCCGACAGAGTCTAAAATATATTGCCTTGTGTTTATTTTTGAGCCTTGTGTTTATATATATGACAAATAGATAATGGATTGAAAATATTCAAGAAAATTTGAGTGGGTAAAGTTGACTTAAGTAATATTTATAGAAGAAATTCTCTAAAAGTACACATACCGATGCTTTAATAGGCGGATAAACCAATACACAAAATGCCTTTAAATATACTTCTAAATATCTAGATATGTTTTTTGTGTATTGGTTTTCTTTATTTGTATGCAATCTAGGAAAATGTTATATATATATCAAAAAGATATAGATAAAATCACATTCTAATTTCATCACTATTTTAGGTAAAACCATGTCCCACAATAGTGAGGTAAATTTACATAGTTTTATGTAAAGGTTTAATATTCTAAGAACTATTTAACAAAATTGTTAAGTTTGATTAGTGATTTAATTTTTATGTTAAATTTGATTATTTGATTTAAAAATATATTAAGCTAGAATAGGAAATTAATCACACACATATGTTACAGTTAAAATATATTTTATTTCTTTAGAAATTTATTTCATTTTAACAACTAATTTCTAATAAAATTATATTTAATACAAAATTAAATTATATAAAAATAATCATTTAGATAATGAATTTGAATAAGATCTTTACATTCCAACATTTTATAATAAAATACGAACGCTTTGAAAAAGGTTATTACCATCTTCTTTAAAATATTCACACAGTAATTTCCACCTTTAAACGTAAGATATAAATAAAATATGTTAATACGAAGACTAATTTTTTTAAGTGATTTAAGTTGATAAATAGGAAGATGTCAATAATCTCTTTAAGGAATTTGTTTGAACTAACAATATTATTCATATGATACAATTTGAGAGAAATATCATTTCGAATTTAAATGAAATTATAGTTAAGAAATTTACTTTATAAAGAGAAAATTGATAGATAAATTTTTCTAATAAATTTTTGGTTAAAAACAAAACAATTTAAAGTTTAAAAAAATATTTGTTTAAGCAGCAGTTATAAGATTTGCATGCTATCTTTAGTTATTTGTACAGCTATTATTTCAAATAAATAAAAAAAAGATTTTATGCTTAAAGGACCCTTTTTATAGTGTTTGGTGGCTGTTATTTGTTTCCCTTAAATATGGGTCATAAGTTACAAATGTTGAAAATGACCTCCCATTAGAAATATTCTGAGCTTGGAACAGATCCAGAACTACCTTTTCTGAACTACTGAGGGAATGAATACTTATTTTAAGGAACTCCTTTGTTCAACTTTTTTCACTTCATTTCTAGTATTTTTCGCAGACGATATCTTTCGCGATTTCAATGGAATCGTTCGGTTGCAAATGGTGCAGGGTATAAAGTAAATAATACTGTAGAAATGAATTGAAAAAGTTGTATTGTTAGTTTGGGCACAAAACTGGAAGTCATTATTTCTGAAATTCAATCGTGTTCCAATTCATTGGACGGAGAGTGGCTTACTTTTCAAGGAAACTCGAACTTTATCAAAAATTCTGTTTTCAAATGGAGAAAATGATGTCTAAAGAACAGCTGTCATTATATTTCTCTTTATATTTAATGTTAAATTGCGTTTGTTCTAAGGGCTTTGTATGTTTTTAATGCATCAAAATAGAATAAAGTTCTGTGTAAGAATAAATGTCTTTCAGAATATATTTTGAATACAATCAAACTTTTTAATATAAAAATACTCAAAATTGGTATTATACGTTGATTTCTAAAGAAATTCTCTGCAATGTACTCCTTAGATATTTAAAATAATATTATTTTTTTATTTTGACGCAATTTGTACTATGTCTATTGAATTTATTGTGAATAGTATATTCTTCAATTTAACTTTCAATAACATTTTCCTATAAAAGTTTGGATATTCTATCATAACAAAGAATTATAAAATGCTTAACAATTTATTTTGGGAAACAGTAGACTAAAATTTAATGCTTAATTTTAATATAAAACTCAAGCTTTAAAGTTTGCACTCATAATTAGCTACGCTTAATGCTTATTAAATAATTATTTATTTATTTGAAACTGAATATATCTAATTAAGTCAATTAAAAATGAATGACTTCAAATCTTTCGAAACCAAATGGAATTAATTTATTTTCATTGTTCTTATATTTTATACGTATTATTAACTATGAAATCAAATAAAAATTTAATTCATTTGTTTGCTTGTTTTTCATTATTGCTATTGCTAACTATTCAAAATTAATTAATCCCAAAATATAACATTGCATGAAATTATAAAATAATTTATTATTGAATTGTCTTAATATTATAATTTTTATAACAAGCATACATTTACTAATTTAATTGGAAATCAAATTAAATAACTATTTAAAAATGTATTATAAGTATAAAATGTGGTGAAGTATATTGTAAAAACATGTTTATCATATGTTTGATATAAAATGTTTAACATTTAACTATTTCAGAATAATATATTTCATTTAAATTACAATGTAACCTTTAATAAAATATACGCAAAATTTTTAATATAACATATTTAATATAATTAATATAAAATTTTGATAAATTCTTACGACCTTATTTTTAAGTATATCAATAATTTCAAAATTTTATGCCAAAGTGTGAAATTTAAAATATATATTTTAAGTTATTCAATAAATAGCAAATTTAAGCATAAACTTATAACTTTTTTTTGCAAAAATAATAAATTTTTCTCAAACTTTTTCGAAAGGAAGTTTTGAAAGAATTTGCTTTTTAAAGTAAAAACAAATAACCTTTAATAGTCTTTAACTATTTATTTTTTAAAAGAATTAATCAGGATGTGATTATGTTTTTTAAAAAAAACAGCCATTTTAATTAAAAGGTTGAACTTTAAACAATGGATATGGATACCAAGATATATATAAGAACTAACTTTTTCAACAATTAATTTAATTAAATTATTCTATTTATAAATTCTATACTTTCTTAATCAATTTTCATAACAATGAGTAGTATCACTTTCAGATGCTATAATATCGATCAGCTAATATTGGAGAAAATAGTTTTAAGAAAAACATTACTTTCTGCAAGGAACAACCATATTTTAATTTTTTTAAGTACTGCTAAAAGTATTTTTAATTAGTTTGCTTTTTTTAATATTTCTGCATTTTATTGCAAGGAACTAAATTCTTAAGTGAACATGCTTCACAAAATGAAATATTGCGTTACAAAATTACATCTTTGACAAGATACTGTAGATAACAAAGCATTAGTTTGAAGCATGTTTTAGTGTTTGCTTCTACTTTTCTTATAATTCCTCTTTCAGGATCAGTAAGGTATTCTTCTATGGCTAGCAGCCCTAACAAGCTTATAGGGCTTTAAGGGCCAATGTTTTTAAAGATACAAAACCTAACAAAATTTCTTAAACATGTACAATAATCAATCTATCAATTCTTTTAATACAAAGAAGCTTAAGTCTAAGCTAAATTCTTGGTTTAAAATTACCTTTAAACTACTTATATTTCGTTCTATCACATATTTGAGTACGAATTTCTTCTCAGATTTAGCTGTCCATAAGCAATGTTAACTAAAATGTGACCACAAATGGAAATGTTCAATTTCAAAATGGATTTAATACTTGGCTACAGTTTGACATTTATCATCCGCAAAAAGATTTTAAATCACAAAGAATTGAATTGGCTTTCAGATTTTCAGCCAATCTTTTAGTTTTATTCCATAATTTTGCCGCAAAAGTTATCTAAGAGACGAAAATAAAAGACATTCCAAATGCAATATAACTTTAAAAAATCAGCAAAATCAATTCCAAAAGTTTGGAAGGCAGGCTTCAAACCATAAATCCAATCTCTGTCGAAGATGAAAGAGAAGTAGGCACGTCTAGCTTAGAAAAGCTTATAAAGATTTTATCCGTCTGTGGAAATGAGTGACGTTTAGTTTGCACTTTCCAAATATTTCTTGCTATTTTCTTCTGTGGGGAGAAAATCTGTTTAAGCACATTTCGCGGAATCTGCTGTAATTGTTCTTCGAGAAAAAAAAAGTGATGATAATAAAAGGAAATTTATTCCTATGAAACAGAAAGCTTAAGTTAATTTATGTGAAGAGAATATGATAAGAAATATTTTAATGAAGTTTAAGAATTGACTTACAAGAATAAATTAAAAGGAGAGTTTTATAAATTAAATCCCTCTCGTTTTTAAACATGAGAGCAAAAGTATTATTGTTTATTTGTATAACTGAAAGATATTAAATTTTAAGGAAATTCAATTTAATATATACAAACTAAGGATAATTATTTTATTATAATATCAACACATAATTAAAGGCAGGAATATTTATATTAATATTTTTATATTTAAAACAATAAAATAAAATACTATTTATGTAACTAACTACATTTGTTTTTATAAAATATGTACATTTAACAAATTTTAGAATCATATATGTTAAGAATCATTCGTCTGGATTAAATGTTATTCTTTAATATAACTAGTTTAATAGAAAAAAATTCCTTCCTAACCATGTGATGTGGCTGATGTTAATAACCAGTATTTACAATTAGATTCAAAAGAATATTACCTCCTGAGAAAAACTACCAATCTAAGAGAATAATCATCAAATAGCTTTAGAAGCAATGGAAAGTATAATTGTAGTATAAAATAATTTATTACGTAGTTTACCATTTAGTTTAACTAAACTAAATCCACCCACGAGGTGCTTTTGATGTAAATAGCATGTTTCTTTTAATTGTTAATTATGTCTCATTCTTACTAATATGATTTTCCATTCATAATTATCAATATCTTGAGTACGGCCCTGAGTTTCATAAAAATATGCCAGAATACATTGAAATTATAAAAAAAAATAATTAACATTTATAATATTTACTATACATTGCTTTCCTATTTTTTTCTAAAGATTACAGTTATCAAAATGGATATTTTTACAATATACTCTTTTATTACAAATCCTTTATTGCAAAATATTATTATTAAAATCTCTATTGCCGATGCCACATAACAAAAAGATCCTTCATCAAATAATCAAATTTTTATCTTCTAATTATAAAATGATTATTGAAATGAATTGATGTATAAAGCCCAAATTTTTCTACAGAATAGCTGTAGTTGATTTAAAATTAATTTCTTTTCTAGAAAAAAGTAATTAAAATTTCAATGGTTCTAAATATGAAAATTGAGAAACATCTCACTAAACAATAGGAACAATAAAATAATTTTCTAACATTTTAATTTGAATATAATTATAAGCTTGTAATATTTTATTACCGTGAGTATATTTAATTATCGTTTTATGAAATTGTACTATTTATTAATATAGGATGTTTACACATCAAATATAACTGCGATAATTATTTGACCTCTTTTAGAAATTTAAGTACTTTGTTAATATGTTTATCAATTTACATAAAAAAATAAATTTATTAATTTATTTCCTTATAGATATTCTGTGAATTTCAAAATTATGATTTGTGTCTATTTCCGTGTAATTTAACGTTAATCAGAAAATTAAATTTTTCATATTTACAATCATGAGAATTAAGGAATTTTAACATTTCACAGTTTAATATCAAAATACTCTCAGTAATAAAATCAATAAATTATTAATAATTCAATAAATACTAATCAGAATAAAATTATAAATTAATCACAATATATCTGGTTTTTATTCAAAAGGAACATTATAGCAATTATTAATGCATGAATAATATGTTTATTTATTTATTTTTCGAAAAAAGAAGATTTTTTCGAAAGAAGAAGTAAAAAGAAAAGAGATATAACATTTTTTTCTAATGCCCTGTTACTAGGAAGCTATAGCAAATAATGAAAACAATAAATGAGTTTCGATAAAATAAATGTGTCATATAGTAACTAACTTTATGCAAGGAGTTGATTAAAAAAACATTCACATTCTTCAAGTGAAGCATTAATAAAATGCATTAATAAAATAATTGCATAAGTAAAATGCAAAAAATAAACAAAGACAAATATAATTTTTGTTAAAAAAACATGTTTTTATTTCAATTATTATTAACAAACTTTATATTTTATTTTAGAAATGCTAGACATTACTGCTTAAACCATTAGTTAACAGGCTTTCTAATACTTTTTGCCAATAACGTAAAAAGTGCAATACAGATATTATTTATATGTTCAAAAATTATAAACTGATTACAGTGTCACCAAATATAACAATTTCAGAATTTTAATATAATATTACAAAAACTATGTTGCTTGTATAACAGTGTTAGAATCTTCATTCATATACATTTATTATTCTGAATTCATCCTGCATTAAATTTATTTACACTAACAGATTTGATGTTCAAATATTACGCATTAACATTTTTGAAACGACATTGTGGTACATAAAAAAACTTTTCCCTTTTTTTTTTGTTCAGATGTTTTCACGCACAAGACATTTTACTAAATACAAACAAACAAATACATGAAACAGTTGCAAAGAAAATTAATGTAATTTCTCCTGAATTTTTAATCATTTATAAATGCTGAACAACCAAATGTAATTTGAAATATATCTTTAAGTGAGAAAGTTCTTATTTTAACAAAAACCTATTTTCACAAATAGCTTAAGCAATCTGCATAATTTGAAGCATGAATTTTTTTTTTATCACAAATTCATTTCCTAAAATCTGAAATATAATCTCAGAGAAAAAAAGAAACATCTTTCTCAGTTTGAAGCTTCCATTGCAAAAGCAATTTGTTATTTATGAAATTCTTATAAAAAAATAAAATTTCATACACCGAATGCAAATTCAGAAATAAATCATATTTAATCTCATTACTCCATATATGGAGTTATTGCTCCAATGTCTAAAGCTAATTTAAGAATTATTGTTCTTTTATCCTAAAACTGAGCATAAATTTTTAAATGTACATAAGATAAACCTGCATAATAAACAAAATCTTTTCCCTAAAGATTTTCTCAATTTTCCTCAAAGATAATTTCGAAGGATATTGTACGTTTTTAGAGACTTTTCTCTTTCATTTTGTCTCTTTCGAAACATGTGTTACTATCGTATTGCCAAAAGTATCCAATTTTATACCACGAAAAAAATGTTTCGCTAATATTCAAAGCTTTTTAAAACAAATAAAATTATGAAGTTTAATTTTTCTAGACGTCTGCATCTCATAAAATTTCTAAACAATGTTCTAAACGTGTTTACTTCTTAAATAAATTTCAGTTTAGAGACTTAAGGAGTTATTACATTATCATATTTATTGAATTGAATTTTATAGACTTTGAAATTCCTATGTGGATTTGAATAATAAAGATACTACGATTATTGAAGTAATAAAAAATTATAATTTTTAAATACCGGAATTTCATAGAATGTTATTTTAAATTTTTCTAAGAATGAATTGTTTTAATAATATTTCTTAAATTGACAAATTTTTAATTTGTAACGATTATAAGGTAATTAAAATGTTTTACCATCAACAGTAAACATTTTATTTGATTTAACAAAATATATTCATGAAAAACAGTTTTAAACCTTTTAGAATAATAAGTTTCAAAATGTTTTTTAAGAAAGTACGAGAGCTGTTTACTAAATCCATAACTTTGAAACGAGGAAAGATAATATGCATACAAAAATGCAATTTGTTTATCGAAATAATCATTCATAATTATATAATTTTTAAATGAGGCTCTAACTTTTTTGATTCGTCTAAAGAAACACTTTTCAGAAATTCAACGAAATAGCCTTTTGCGTTAACAATTTTAATTTTTGAGGAATATACTCTTCAAATAGGACTATGATCATGAAAAACCAACTAAATCATTTTGTTTTAATTTGAAAAAGAAAAAAAAATCATAGGGAGCCAAATTGGAAAAGTATAGTCAATCGGGGAAGGCAATGTATAAGATAATACAAATTAACGATTATAGAAAAGGGAGGTTTGCGGATTACCATGATGAAGACGTACATTTTTTGGACGAATTTTCTTTCATTTTTCTGTAAATACGGACACGATGATTATCCGTGAATCCTTCCATGTGTTAAAACTTAATCCTTATAATATCTCTTAAACTTAGGTTTCGGAAATGGTTTTAAAGCTCAAAAGATAATGGATTATCAACATACGAAATTCTTTATTCTATATAATCAATATAATAATTGATATAAACCCATTAATCATATGTTTTAGAAACCAATAGAACATAATTTATTTAAATTGCTATTTGAAAATTTCGTGATTGTTTCCACAGATGAGCAATCAGAGAGTTTTTTTAAGTCACGGAATCATCAAATTTTCTAAAACAAAAACATTATGTGTTAGATATTATAAATAAGCTATGTAAATCTTGGTTTTGAAGATTATATGAAATTATATCTCATATAAATCAAGTTTTAAGTCATTTATAACGTTATAATACTCTTTTGTGTTATTTATATTTTTAATATCATTAAACATAATGATTAATCCAGTATTTTTTAAGCATGTACTCAGCATCATGTAACTTTAATAAAAATTTATATATCACTGATGTGTGTGTATTTTCACAGAAACCATAATAAACTAATTATTAGAGGTACTTATGTATTATTCGGACGAATGTGTCTGCGAAAAAATATTTGTCATTAATGATGTGGTTTCGAATCATAATAATTGCAAATAATTTTTTAAAATAAAGATATATTAATAAATTGTTCTTCATTTCCTTCACATTTTGAAAAAAAAAAACTACTGAAACTTGCAAAATTTGACACATTTTTATATTAATTAAGGGCGGAATGATACGTAAGTACTCTATTAGCTAATTAGATTATTAAAAATGATATTTCTTATGAATTTTGTATAATAATTTCTTTTCACATGTATCAATAATATAAATTATAAAAATATTACATTAATGATTATATTTCTTCTTTTGAAAAGTTTCCATACAATGTTTTTATGGATTAAAAATATAAAATATATACAATTCTAATTATTAGAAGCTTTTTTATAATGATTAAGTGATGAATAAATAGAAATAAGATTTGTTTATTGTTTTGATTAGTTTTTGGTGTAGAGAAATCACAATCATAAAAGAAATATTTATATATATTTTTTTTTTCCAGTCTTTGAAATGAGTGAATTACAGTAAGAAAAAACATTTAAAATAAGGTAAGATCTTTGTTATAATAGAATAAAAACATTTTTTCAAGAGTTATTTAAAAAAAATAATTGCAAATATAAAAATAAGTATGTATGCATATACAGCTTTTAATTATGACTCACATTAAGTAATCTAATAATTATCTAAATTGATATGAAATATGTTCTCCATTAATAGAAATGACCTCTTTAATGTGTCTTGGGATCTCCGCAACTATTACAACAAACATGCTCTTGACTTAATTATCGTAGGATAAAAATTCAAAATTTCTTCTATTGATGTATGATTCCTCATAGCTAAACGATTCTTCAGAGTATGCCTTAAGCTCTAAATAAGATTTAACTCTGTGAATTATCAGCCCAATCAAACATTTATTTTTTTATTTTCTCATATAAATGACTGGACAAATTTTGAATTGTAAATAGAAACCAAGTCATGTTGAAATGTTCCATCATATGTTTCCATGAACTGAACAATCCCACTGATTAATTTTTCTATGCATTTTTCATAATTCATCTTGACATAAAGAGGAATTCTACTGAGCTGTGTACAAAGGATTTCAACGTCATTTATTTAGAAAATATCTTAAATTGCTTTAAAAAAAACTATATAATCAGTTATATATGATATGGTCACAGATTTTCACGTTCATTTTTCGACCTAAAATTGATATGTTTCACTGAACATTTCATCACTCAAAAGCACCTTTTACCAGCCGTCAACAAATTATGATAGGTATATTTTGGTTCCTACAAAACATTTTTCTATGTTAGAAATTATATTTTTCTCGGTCTTTTTGCAATAAACAAACTTCTACCAGCTGTTTCCTTACAGTTGAGGTACCTATATCAAAACATAATTAAATAAATTCCTTCAAATGTCTGCACCTGTCTATATTAAATTTATTTTGCCATTTTTCAATAGTATTTTACCGATTATTGGAGTAATCATCCATTTAGAACCACAAATTCTTTCTCTTATAAAAAGCGATAGTTTATAATCTTAAATTTAATAAAAATATTTTAAAAAAATGATAGCTCAAGATCCTCCTAATCCTACAGTCATAGAAGTGCATTTGGTTAGAGTGATTATTTTAGATCGCTTATTTGGAGTGATATCCATTTCACATTTTTCAATAGCTAAAAGTACCATGTATTACACGGAAATCAAAAATATAGCTTTCAGCTGATAAAATTGAAAAGGATATCGATATATCAATCAATCTATCAATCAATAAATCTATCCATCTATCTATTATATCTTAACTATCAATTTCTGATTAAATACTGTTATAAAGTGTTTTCTGATTAAACACTGTTAATAAAGTGTCTTTTTGTTATTTAGTGGATTTCTTAGTTACTGGTTTATATTTACATAAATTTGAATTTTATTCTAAACATTTCACTTAAATTGAGATAACAACATTAAACTTTTAATAATAAGGTATATAAAATAAAACTAATAATTACATAAGATTATAATAGGATAATTAAAGTAAAGTAATAAAATTTCAAAAATAAGATGAACATATAAATACAAAAATAATATATTTATAATTTTAAACAAATTTCTGCAATTTTGAAATATGTATGAACCGCATTTTCATAATACAGGATAAATTACAGTACCAGATGGGTAAGAAAATGTAGAGTGGAAAAGCATGAAAAACAGGAGTATTCGACGGTGAAATGAGTGTGAAAATTATTAAATATTATACTTAAATGTCAAATAGCAACTGTGTTTAACGGTTAAGTATAATAATCTACGCATAAAAATAAAAGTCACATTGTAAGGAAAATTAAAATACATGAAATACAGCAATAAAGGACTAAGATTGATTAAGGATTTAAAAGCATATATTTGTAAGAGCAATTGTTTTACTTTTATCAATAATAAAAAGTTAAAATGGGTTTTTATGAATTCTCCTTGACTAATCGGAGGAAAAAAAATCATATGCTTTTATAGCACATAGTGCTATAGAAGCATATGCTTTTATAGCACACAGTGCTATAGAAGCATATAAGAAGCAGCAAAAGTGTTTATCTCTTTATGATCTCGGAATATTTCAAATTCAATTTAACTCTTAGTGAAGAGAAAAAGAATAATACTAGGAAATTGTTCATATTTTTGTAAATTATTTATGTATGGAAATTTATGTATGGGAATCCAGTTCATTCTTGTAATTTTTTACAAAATTTCAAGAATGAACTGGATTTCTCATTAAGATGATATTTTGATCCTTACTTTGGTATTAAATCTTAATTTTAATTAAATTCATATAAAAATATACAAATTAAAAATTCACTTAAAATTAATGAAAATGAAGAATAATTTAGTTATGTCAAAACTATTATTTTTATAACATAAAACAGTAATTTAAATTTAGTCAGAATTTCTTTTTCTTTAATAGAAATACTGACTTAATATTCAATAGCACAATAGTTAAAGATTAAAGGCAAAGATAATTAAATAATATAAAATGAGTAATTGCACATTAAAAATTATGTAACTGTACATTAAAACTAAACAAATGAAGTTAATTATTTTTGAACGTTCTAATTTTAAAGTAATTGAAATAACAATAATTAATGAATTTCGTTGAAAATGTTATTGAAAATATTTTTAAACAATTTAAGTATTATTGTCAAAAACAATTTTTTTTTGTGATTTCTTGCCATAAATTAAAAATATTTCTTACTGAGAGCAAAAATAATGAATTTTTTTTTAGATGATACATATAAATTAATTTTTTCGTTGGAATTTGCTTATTTAAAATGCAGTTATGTTCTAATCTAACCACAAAGATTTCATGAATTATAACTATGCTATAATAGAACTCTCCGGTTAAATTCCTGATTAAAATTAAAGATTAATATTTTTGTACAAAACATACCAAAAATATAAATTTAATCAAAATTTAAAAATAATAAATGTTTCAGAAATGCAGAATTTAATCATTTATTTTTTTAAACGTACTATTAAATTTATTTTGAAATCAAGCATAAAATGTTTTTTAACTTCATTTTAAGAAAATTATCAAACCTTAAGAGGCTACATATTTATAAAATATAAAAATAAAACCTTTTTTTTTAAACGTACTCAATACAACCAGCAACATTAAATTAATCTTATATTTATTTTTCCCGAGGTAATTTTTGAATACTTACTTCTACTTTCCTTAATAAACATAAAGATATATACTCAAGCACAAAATAAATGTCAACGTTAAAAATTCATTGAATTTTAAAATAGGTTTCAAAGGATCACATATTCAGAAATGAATATGTGCATTTCTTCAATTAAAATTAATCAAATTCAAAATATATTCGAAATTGTTTCTTTCATTTTGAGAAAATATACCTTCACTTCAACAGTATAATCATATCAAAATCATTCACACGATAAATCGTATTGTGATTTAAAACTGTAGGGTAATCCATTATATAAAGATAAGTTGTTTCTTTTGAATTTATAACATCATTTTTCCATGCTTTGGGAATTTTTGATTAAATAATTTAATATTAATTATGTAAATATTGTTATTTTTTGCAATCCAAAACCTCACATTAAACTAAATGCATATTTAATCACAATGTGTTATTCAAAATAACTGTCAAGATTGCAAAATCCCATTTTAAGATGATAATACATTTTCTCCCTAAAGAAAATGTATCACACAGCTTAATTAAAAGTGATTTTAAAGCTATTCGTAGAAAAGTTCAATTTATTTTCTTCTATGCTTTACGTTTAAGAGTATTAAAGTATTGTTATAACAATATTCATGAAATTCATTTAGTTTTCTCATTTCAAAAGGTTTTTCTTCCTTAGTATTATTCAAACATGAATTTTAATTGAAAATAAATTTTTAATTAGTTTTAGTTCGTTTTTATTTTAATATGAAAATTGTTAATTAAATAATATTATAATACCAAATTCATTTATTTCAAACATGAATTTCCTAAATAAATTTTTCAGCTATTTTATTAAATTCAGTATTTATTTAAGCAACTATAAAAAGAAGTAATAATAAGAGGAAATAATAAAAGGAAATAATAAACATACCAGTAAATTTCTTACACTTATAAATGCATGGTTCATTAGTTTGTAAAATGTCTATTAATTTTAATTCTTATTATAAATTTACATTTATATCTCGAAATTATGACTTTAATGTGTATCAAACGTATGCAATATTTATTAAATTAATTTTAAGAAAGTTCTATAACAATGAAAAAATTCTTCTTTAATTAAAAAATTATTTAAAGCATGCTTAAGCCACTTATTAAACATTATTTTCAAATTATATAAAGTCTGAAAAATTGCTTTCCATTTTATTATGAGCACTGTTTTTAAATTATAGTATAATGATAATATAAATGTTCTTAAAATATTTGCGTATATATTCTTCTTTTTGTTCAATTATTTTCAGAAAAATTTGAGGAATTTCTATAATTTAAGAAATTTTTAGATTCTGTATTCAACTGCAAAACATTTCGTATTCATAATATTTTTTTAAAATCATTCATACCTCAATATTCTTATTAAAATATTGACTACAAAATTTAATATTTCTTAAGTGAAATGATCTTGGCAACAAATAATCATCATTTTTCTAGAATTAATGAGATCAACCTAAAGTTTGTAGCCATTTCAAGATTCAAGATTGTGGTTCTGTACTTTAATAAAAATGGAATCATCAATCAAAAAATGATGTAACAAATGTTTGATGACTAAGTTCTTATTACTGCAAATATAATTGGCAAATTATATTTGCAGTAATATTCAATTTATGAAATTCATAAACAATTTTAATAGACGCCGAAGTAGTTTCATGGACGAATATTAAAATTCAATTTATTGAAGATTTTAAAACTTCATTGATCATTTTACTTTTCAAGAATAATTTTAATAGATAATAAATTGTATTCACATCTTAAGAGTATGAAATTAAATAAACTTCCTAACAACTACTTTCACAGATAAAAAGTTCTTAAGAATAAAAGCATAACTACTTTCTATTATTCGGTAAAAGCTATGATGGAGCTTAATATTTATCAATTCTAAGGTACGGATTCTTGGGACTAGATTATGGAGAACTATCATCTTAAAAGCTTTTTTTAAATACCTTCTATAAAAGCCACTCCATTCTTATAAGAATAGATTTACTATAGAAATGAACTTTTTATCATTATTTAATGAATTAGATGTTCTGTTTTCTAGTTTTATATTTGTGTTCTCAGTACCGATTAATGTTTCTGACTATTAAGCACCTGTTTTCATTAAAAATATCTCCCATAAAATTAGTCCTCTAAAAAAATAAACCCTTTTCTTTATCATTTCCTCCGATGAATATATTCATGATTATACAATTACATTAATTACATATTAAAATGAAAAACATTATGCATACACTTTGGAAAACTAGATTGCATCAACCGAATAAAAATAATGATAAATATTTAAATTCTTATTGTAAATTATTTAGAAAGCATAAAAAATTTTATCATATAAATTTATTAGAAAAGCAAAAAGTTTCAAAATTAATAAATAAACCGTGATTTTTAATAAATTATAAGATTGAACCATACTTAATAAGGAACATTTGATAAATGTGTGAATATAACATATATATGAATAAATGCATCAAATAAATGGATGGAAAATATTAAAAATAGCATATTTTTAACAAAAAAATGTTAAAAATATGCAAATATTAAGATTTTCCACCCACTTATTTCATCTAAAATTGTTATATATGTTTCCATTATAACTAATTTATTTATTATCCATGTATTCAAATGCGTGTCAATAATTGTTGCAGTTTCCAAAAATATAATTATGGAAGTAATTTATGATTTTAAAAAAAATTAATCTGATTTTAAAAAAGACTTGAATAAGTAAAGACAAAAAAATTCTCAAAACAAATCATGTATTCTATGTAAAAGCGCATTAAGGGAAATGAAGAAAAGGTACTTAAAAAAGCATTAAAAGTTGAAAAATGCTAGATTGTAAACACAAATAATAAAAAAAAACATAAAACTCTTTTCAACTAGTTTCCTTTATTATTTTTTAATATATAAATCAATACACATGGGTCATTACCATTTCTGGGCCATTTATAATTATTCTTTAATTAAATTTTACTCTTAAATATAATATTTAGAGAACATATCCGATTTTCTTGCCTATTTATAAATAATTTTTTTACAATGAAATTATACTGTATAAAATGAGTAATAATGCATTATGCAGTGATCTTTTGTTAAATAAAAGCTAAGCATTTTAAAATGTGATCAAAAGTTTACAAATCATGGTTTCCTCAAACTGAATAATATAATAAAATTGAATAATTTTTTTTAAATGTAAATTGAATATAATATGATATTTTTATTACTAAAGCGGAAATATATATATTAATATAATTCCCGTTATTCAAACAACGAAAGAATTCTCCTTATAAAATTTTTCACTTTATTCAAGCAAACTTATTATACTTATTTAATAATTAGGCTCTAAGGCTTTTTAAAATGTTTTGATACAATTTAGTAATTAAAAAGGAACAAAAATAAATCATGAAAGAATCTTTAATTCTTAAGAAATATAAATTTAGTAATAAGCAATACAAACTTAAAATTCAACTTTTAATTATTCTTCCAATAGACTATTATGCAGAATGTCATATATAGTAATTCCATATCTTTGAGATCTCTATCTGTCCAGGATTTTCTACAGTAAATGATCATTTTACTACTCTGAATCACATTCCTTTTGAAATGAAACATTAATCTAAAACAATATTTAAGAATGTTGCTTGATGTTAAGATCTATTTTGAAAGTGTTTTTACTGTAGGATACATACTTACATCATTTTCTCCGATGGAAAATATACATCTGTTTATAATGCTTTTTTAAGATGCTAGATACTATTTTAGAAAATTATACATAAAGATGCCTTTATATGATTCAAATAGAAATTTAAGACTTTTGTATATACACAGCATAGTAATTTTATTCATATAATGATATGATATAAATTTGTAAGACAAAAAGTTAAATACATGTTCATTTAGTTTAAACGTTAAACGTAATAATAATAATGTATCTAGTGAAAAAAACGAACAAAGCTAGTAACTGTATGTTTAAAAGCTTGGACTACAATTCAATGATTGAATGAATGATGATTACAATTCAATGATTGTAAGTCGTGTTTTATATATATTTTAAATTGAATGTATTTAAAACTATTTTCACTCCTCAAAGTTCATTTTTTCTAATTAAAATATATATTATGAAATTAAATTCTAATGCACGACTGACGATTTTTAAATTCATCTGCTTATTAGAATAAGTTTTAATAAATAACCTTAGTTTTTCAAAAATAATGAAATATTTTATGTATTATGACATTTTAATAGAAATTTTTGATTAATTTTATAACACTTCACAAATTTGATCTAAATATTATTTTTAAGCCTTAACCAAAAAAATTTAAAGGAAAATTGTTAAGGAACTTAACTATTTGATTTCACCAAAACTAATTAATTTAAATAATAAATTAAATATTTAATATTAGCTATAGTTTAGTTTTAATGAAGTATTTAAATAAATCTGGGAAATATTTAATGTTGAAAGTCAAATATCTACACAAATAATCAAAAACTATATTTACAAGTTACAGTTTAAGACAAATCTTTAATCATATTCATTTATCAAAGTCCCAAATGATTAACATTAATTAGACTCCTTTTAGCACAAGATTAGTTTGTCTCAGTAGTATCTAGGAGAAAATTAATCCTCAATCCGATTAAGAAACACGGTTTTAAATAAAGCTTTAGCAAATGAATGTTTCTTCTTAAGCAAAAGGAGCTTGGGATCAAAATGGAAACTCCCTTTTCTAGATTCAGAGGTAGAACACGAAATCCTATCGAAAAGGATTTCCTATAAATTCACCGCACATGTTGCCACGTCCTCTACTCATCCATTTTAACGTCATGAATAAGAGGACGCCAAGTACTTAGAAATTGTTTTACGCCACCAATATTCGTGTCGCAGCATTAGTTTGGTACGTGTAACAAATTTTGCTATTTTACTTTATTGTTTTTGCATTACTTTTGTCGTACATTAGAGAAAAGACCAGAAGTTACAGAAGCTGCAATATTTGGCATTTAATCCAACTAAATTAAAGTTCTTTAGCAATAGTAAACCTACATATAATGATATTGTTTGCTTGAAAGACGAAGATGCTTATATATAATTTCTTCTTATACATAATTTTAGCACTTTAAAAAAAAACATTATTTTCTAAATTTTCAACTAATTAAATTAATATATTTTTTGAAGGTCTTAAATTAAATAATAACATAACAAGTGGAACATATGAGTGCAGTTGAAATATTTTTTGTGTTTATGTTATAATCACATATCAACAACCAACTAGCAAAACTTTAATAGATTCATAAAATAAAAAAGCAATTTTTGATTCAACATTATTTCAATTAGATTCATTTTGAGCAAAATTTTAAAAGAAACTTTTTTGAACACAATGCGAATTTTACAAATTAGTTAGACAGTTAAATTCAATTTTAAGACCAAATTATTCGCTTGCCAATTTTAAGAATTTTTCTAGTATTAACAAAACATTATTTTTATTAGCATTATATTATATATTTTTATTAACATTCATATGATTCATAACATTTATTCATATCATTTACATCATTCAACTACTTTATATCAAAACTTTATAAACACAGCTGGAAAAACCTCTATTTTCATTTCTCGGTCACCTCGTCATTTTGGTGTTTATTTTTAATTGCTGCTATCAGGTAAATTTAAAATTAAACAGTACAACTGAATATATTTAAAAAACGCAATAACAAATTTAATTCATGAAGTGGTGGAAGAACAAACTAATTTCAAATCATGGTTTCTAAAATTAAAGCAGTTCCTAACGTCCTAAACCGAAATGGTTTTTGGAGAACCAATTGATCCTACGATCCATTAGGATTGGTCTAAAATCATGACTGACAATTATAATTATTTATACATTTCAGTGATAAAAGCTAGTTTCTTAAATTGCTTGTGATTTTTATGCAACCACGTAAAGCAAGATTCGAAGGATATTCTTTTAGAAAGGCTACATGAGAAAACGTTATTTACGAGAAGACTCCGTTTTCCGCCGCCCAACCTGTCTAGTGGTTAGCGTACCTGACTACAGATGGGTGGGACCTGGGTTCTAATCCTGGCACAGGCATGGATATACTTTCTCTCTTTCTTGTCTTTGTCCTTTCTTTGTGTGTGAATGGTTGCCTACCCTATAAACGGGTATCTATGGCATGTGTATACTGAGGAAGTCGGACTCCACACCAAATATGGTTCAGTTGGAAAAGAGGAGCAGCGCACCCTAAATTGCCAGCCTGGATGGCACACGACAACAACTACTTTTTCCGCCCATCATTTCTACAGCAAGAGAGTTTATTTAGCATAATATAAAAATCACATCACAGTGATTTAAGTATGCCAATAAGTGACCTTCCTTCTGTTTGAATTATTCCAAGTTCAGCTTTACACTCATGTTTAAAGTTGTTTATTGAGAAAACCATAGACATACTACTTATTACGGAATGTCCATAATGAATAACCATTATAGTAATTGATAGTTGATATTCTGAGTGGATGATGAATACTAAGCTGAGCAAAACCTAATGTTTGTAAAAAAAAATTGTGATTATATGAACTAGAGACGAAATCTTGGAGCCTTATATTTGCCTTTTTACATATTTGATTTTCATATTATTTTGATAAATGAAAATGAGTGATTATACAGAGTTCCACTGATTGAGAATTTCTAAAATGCGTAAGTTTCATTTCAGATTGTAAGCAGTCCCAGTTCTAAATTTAAACATGGTAAAGTAGATTTGCAATATTCAAAAAACTTGGATTCACAATGCTATATTGAAATCCATCAAAAGGCAGAAAAGATTGTTGTTACATAGAGTGACGTAATGCCATAAAATGTACTCTATAAATTGATCTATTTCAGATATGAAATCATAGTGGAGGAAAGAAATTTAAGAAATATGCTAACACCGCATTTTGCTGTAATATGCATGAATTTTGCGTACAAACTTAATTTAACTCATTTTTCAGTCCTTAAAAACTACTTCATACTTTCTAATTTCGAAGAGAAATATGCATGAACATGGGTATATATGATAAATTTTGTTTTGATTTTGTTTCATTTGTATTTCATTTGTGTGTATATATATCGATGAATGGTTATATTTTGTATATTGGTTTTATCGCATTACATCAAAACTGTATTGCATTATTCTTATAACAAATTATTATATTAAAATTATCCGGATTTATATTAGTTATTATTATTAAAAATGATTTGAAAATTCGGGATAATTTTATAACAGTGATATTTTTAAGGTAATTTTTAAGGTCTTTTTAAGGAATCATTTACTTCAATATAATTTTTACTTGGATTTCCCTAGTCATACGTATTCGATTTGATTCATTACCCATCATACTTTATAAAAATATATTTATGAACATGAATTATTAAATTGATATTTGTTTTCAAAAGTAAAAATCTTTAAAAATATAGAAAAAGAAAACATGTTCAATATTTAAAGTAATGATTTTACACAAAACAAATGTGTTTAAAAGAGAATGACAAAAATAATTGTATTTAAAGTAAAATAATGTACCCAAGATAAGAAATATGTTGGTTATTAATTTAACATTCAATATCAGTAACAAAAAATAATCTTTGAAACTATAAATAACATTAATTAAAGCTATAAATTTAATCTATTACCCTAATAATTTGTTATTTATAGCCACATTCATTTGAATCTTAAAGTATGTGAAAGCTTAAAAGATAATTATTGAAGATAAAACTTCCAAATATTTTAAATTCGAGAACGGAACTAAATATTTTCGAATGCTTAAACACTGAAAACGCAGAAAGTAATTAGTATTTTTGCTAGTATATTTATACTTGAATATCACAAGAAATTACACTCGCACTACTTTTATGCCCTATAAAGAATGAATTGATCCTTTCACATATTTTTAATTGCATATGTAAATGTAATGGTTTCTTTCTGTTAATTCATAAATGTATATCTTTCCTTAATACATGCGTTTTAAAAATGCTGAATGAAATTGATTGTAAATTAATACCATATTACCATTAATACTATATGAAATCCTTGTCAAAATATTAGGTTGTTCAGAAAATTATTTCGTTTTATATGAAAAGGAGAAACGTATAGAGTATAAGTATTTTATTAGATTTTATACTGTATACTATTATTAGATTTTATACTGTATATTAGATTTTATACTGTATTTATACTTTTTCTCGTCCAATACTCTTTACTATCTTTCTGGTCATAGTATGATTTAATACTCATAAAATAATTAGTTTACATAAGAAAAAAACTGATTCAAATGTGTAAAACAAAATGATTTTGAGAACAACTCAATATTTATTATATTTTAATGTTGTGTAGTGTTTCATTAAGTATGTATATTGCGTATATATTAAGTTATCGTTGCTGAACGTCGAAAAAATACAACAAAATAATTTCTTTCTAAATACTATTTGGGAAATCTGTAGTCAGGGTTGAAAATACTGTTCACATTTAAATACCTAGTTATTAATTTAAAACTTCAAATTAATATTCATTTCTTAAATAATACAACTAATCATCTACGCTTAATATTAATTCTATGAAGCAACATAATTTACTTATCTAAGAAAAGAATTATTAATTGAAATATTTTCATATTTAGTGCTTACAAATGTTGAATACCAGCATTAAAATCAATTATATGCTACAAAACTAAAACATATATAAAATTAATATATTTATAAATCCTACAAAAAAGACTGTAAATATTCAATTACTTCTCCACAACAAAGCGAAATTATTTTACGAGAGAATTTTGATTCAGACTCGGTTGCATTTCAAAAATCAATGAATTTGTTTCAAAAAATCTTTTGAAGTAAATATATTTTAAGTTTTTCTTATAAGTATTAAGTTGGACATATTCAAATGCCACATTTTCATTAATAGGAAAAGAGATAAGCAAAAAATATACTGAAATTCACTTTAAAATATCAGCGCAAGCAACTTCGAATATATATCTGCAAAATAACTTTCAGTATGCTTTTAAAATAAAAAGTGAACAAAGTTCTCAAAATTCCTTCCCTTCCATTATCCATCACAGAGCAGAACTATTTAGAAAGTCAAAAACATCCTACATTTATGCAGGTAGGAAAAAACTAATCACACTCCCGGAATTCTGGCTGTTATATTTTTTTCAAAGGAGCAAATGATACGACTTGTTATCTAAATGATCATCTTTCTTCTCCTGTTTGTTTGCGCAACAAAACAAAAAGAATTCGATAACCCATTTTCTTTAGTAGACAGGAGTGTCTATAATGCATAGTTTTGAAAAAAGGAAAAAAAAATCTCAGTCATTTTTAGATTTAAAAAGTAATACATGCGTAAAACACACTGAAAATGGATTGTGAAAAAGAAAAAAAAATTGAATCGTTGATTGCAAAAAAGCATTTCAAGTATGTTATTTTTATTCTGTAATATTTTATTTCTTCGAATGCAGAAACATTTGTCTGTTTTCATTTTGCAGCAGATTGTTATAACAGATCGTGCATAAAAATCTCCTTAATATATTCAAATTGTGTTCTAACGACGTTTCTGGAAGTGGTATGTTGAATACAAAATAAAGGAAAATGGAAAAAGGACTCCTGAAGTTTTATCAAGTTGTCACTTTGAATTATTTTTAAAGTCAGAATTCTGAAATGTGAAGAGAAGTGATTAAAAGAAGTAAAATGTATTATTTTAAGAAAATGTTGGTTAATGTATATATTTCTCTTTAAAGATAAATTACGATTATATTCAATTATCTGAATTCATCTGTAAAAAAATAAAAATTAAAAAAAAAAAAAAAAGATTTTTTAAAAATTTTCGGGTTATTTCCCCCTTTTTTTTTTAGTAAGGAAGAAGTGACTGATAAAGCATCTCGCTCAAAACTTTTTCATTTCTCTTGTGTTGTTTTTTTTTTAGAAAATTTTTAAATAAAAGTGAGTAAGTTTTAATTCAACAGAAAAATATAAAAATGTTACTGCAATTTAATGTTTTGGTAATATTAGGTTGGGGAAAAAGAAATCCATTATTTTTACGTGAACTTTTTGTAACTTCTTTCAGATTCGCTTTGTAAAAAGGTAAAAAGGTTTAAAATAGTTTTCATGTAGATTTTTAGGTCTTGTGCGAAGCTACGACTGCTGACATGCTGTCAAGTTTGATAATTTTTGATATTTTATAGACATTCTCGACGATGTTGTATCCATGCGAGGTGCATTTTTAGCATCCAAATATCCAAACGGAATCGACGAAACCAAAATTGTGCGTAACTGGTTGTTACAGTCATATATAGGACGATAAACACCTTTCACAATTTTAGCCACCTGGTTAGCATTTTCGCCATTATAAAAGAAAAACTAAAATGTATCGAATTTCCTGTTTGTTATCTTCCATTTTTAAAACCTTGTACACGTAACTGAATTAATCAAACAAAAAAACCGCAAGAGAATATTTTAGTGTCTAATGTCACCTTTCCAATGAGCGTAAATTTGAAATTGTTTGATAGATACCTCACAAGATAGTGATCACTACAGACGTACTACCAAAAAAATAATGGATAACATTTTCCCCAACCTAATATATCCTATTATTGCGTAATTAAGAGGTATTTTATGTTAAAAAATATCCATGGAGTAAAGAAATGCATATTTCTTATTCTCTCGCATTCTTTTTATCATTTGAAATAAAAAAAAAATATCTTTACTTTAGTATTCGCTCTACATAGTAATGAAAATTTACTAAGCACTTTTCTAATGGTGCGTTTTAGATTAATTTTCTATTCTTGATATAATTTTTATATTATAGATGCATTTATTATTTATAAAACTATTAATATTATTACTTTATAATGATAAAATTATAATAAAATGTTATAACATATGTCATGATGGACACTAGATTCTATTTATTAAACAAAATACCATTGTTCTGTTATATACTATAAGGTTATATGAATACTGTGTTATTTATTAATATTATTAAGTTCAAATAGATAACTAGATTTGTATCCTTTCTGATATAAGGAGAGCCTATGTATTCAGTATAATCTATTGTTGCTTTCCTTTATTGCATATCATCGTGCAATTATTCACAAATTAATAATCATTTGAACAGCAAATTAGGCGTTCAGTAATTGACGTTCAGAAAGGATATAAAGAAAATAGCAATTGTTTACATATAACTGAATGAAATAGAAAACTCATAAATATTCATGATTCGTTTCGTAATAAAACCACATTCAGTAGGTTTAAAAGTGGAATTCTAATACCATAATAGATGTTTATTTCCATTAAGCAAACGTTTGTATTAGGTAATAAAGTTTTGCGCAAAAATAAGAAAAATAATATAGTTAGACAACATTTAAAAATTATATTAAAGAATACTATAAATTTGCATTCAGTTAATTTTATAATTCATGAGGTCTCAGTAATTCTGTTTAAGCAATATAATTCAAAGGAGATTTTACCAACTTAAATCAAGACATAAAATAAATATTTTGTATTATTTATTCTATATAAAATTTATTTTATATTTATTCTATATAATTATTTAATAAATAAAATAAATATTTTGTATTATTTATTCTATATAAAATTTATTTGAACGTTTTTCTTGAGTTATAAATAAGATTTAAAATAATTCTCAATAATTTTCTTCGCAAATATGAACAGTTTATCGAACGTTGAAAGCGAATCTATGTGTATGAACCCATTCTGACTCACTCATGAATTTCCAGCTGTCTGTGTGAAGGCAGATTGCAAATCGCTGACGCAAGATATTCGCTGTGAATAAATAGTCCTTGAAATAAATAATCATAGGTAGGAAGCTCAATTCATTATTCATTAGTAGTTATATTATAATACTAAGAAAGATATGTTTTCATCAAAGATTAAATGAGGAAGCAAATATATTTTTATAAAAAATGTTAAGCTCTGAATAAATAAAAAGTATTTAATTTTGTATTTTTCCCTCACTGTAAATTTATCACAATAGTATTTGAAACAAAACAAGAATTTTTATTAATGAACACCATTAATTTAATATTAAATGCAAAATTTGTACTAAGAATTATATTCCAAGAATCAATGAAATTATGAGAACCATATTTTTAAATCTTAAGAACATTTTTCTAAAAACATTGTTGAAGGACATTGTTGCAATTCAAATGTAATAAATTCTACTGATAAGTAAAATACAGGTTCTCTTTTTCAAGTCGTAAATATAATGGAAGTAGTATAAAATAGGAACAACAAAGCATGGCTCATTAACTACATAATTATTTTTACAAAGGCTGAAACTAAATTTTTTATTAATTTCTTGTTATTTTGAAAGGAATATTAATTATTTTGTTCTATATATTACTCTTTGTTCTATTATTTTTTTACAATTTATAAATAATTTAAATTTTGAAAGCTATTTCAATACTTATAGTAGTGTGTTTTGTCTTCTGAGAGCAATTTTTTTTCAAATTGTATTCATTTTAGATGAAATCAGCATTATCAAATTGTATCACATTCTCGACTTCACGTATCGCAGTTAATTAGCTCATAACCTTTTATGTCAAACAATGTAGGAACTTTGATAAAGTAAAATTAATATTTATATTCTTCATGTGTTTTGCATTGAGATCAAGTGTATTTCAGCAAAATGAGTCTTCATCTATCTAATGTATTTTCATATCATTGCTTTACGTGAATAGAAAATCTTGTCTTGATTTAAAGTTTATTATTTCTTATTTGGTTTGAAATCTTTCAACTATTGTCAAAAGAAATTATCCTTGGAGCGAAATGATGTTTCTTGTATTTTTTTGGTGAACTATTAATTGTTTGTATCTGAAACCCTTTATTGTGTTAGCATGTAAATATCCTTATCTAATATACGTCTTATATTCCTAATCTAATAGCAAAATTTAGAACTGATTCCATAATCTTGAAATGATACTCCCTGCTTCTGCAAAACATTTTAGTATAATCCTCCCACATTCAATGTACTATAAGGATTTCTATAAATAACTATTTCCTAGGATTTTGAATTCCCTTTTCTTGAAGTCAAAAATTAAATCAAATATCTTCAAAATATTAGCTAAAAGAAAAATACTTTATTTATATAAAAAGACATGGTTTTTGTAGCTTTTATTCCCTTAGGTTTTGTTATATAATACATATTATAAACTAAATATTTTATTATATTATCTATATAAACTACATAAAAACTCTCACTGAAACCTTTAAGAAAAAAAATTCGAATTATAAATAATATAAGTTATATCCTTGGCATATTTTTAAAAAAGCTCTAATGTTAATATAACTTTGCCGTAGTATTTTATATGCAATACTCATTTCTTACTCTGTTACTCTCTATTTTATTTTTCCATTTTTTAAACATTGTAACATTTAAATAAGAGAAAATTAAGAAATGTGTATTTAAAAAAAAAAATCTTTTCAACATTTAAAGCATGGTATTCAAAAAAATTATAAACAACTCAGAAGCATCGCAAGCAATTATTTTTGCTCACATTATCAAAGGAAAAATTAAAACTATTTTCATTTTAAACTTTTTATTTCTAAAAACTCTTACAAAAGAATTTGTTATTTAATTAACTATTTCTTGCTGTAAAGGTATTGGAAGTAAAATAAGGTAGAGAACTTATTTTATAGAATGACTTTCGTGGCACTGAATTAAAAAATGATAGCATCCCACTTTATGTGACGTAAAAATAATATATATACAAAACAAAATTTTCAAAATAAATCGGAAAAAAGGAAAAATTAATTTCAAATTAAAATCTTTTTGAAGTTCCTTTTAGATTTTTCGTTTCATCAATAAATTAATACCAACACAGTTTTATCCCTTTGATATTTCAATTTTATAAGACTTTATGGATAATGAATATGTTTTAAGGTTTTCAAATGAGATTCATACAATGTATATTATTTCAAAAGAATATGATGTGAATATAAAGAGAATAAATAATAAACACCCTTTTTTAAAACTGTCAGAGATATATCGTGTTTAAATAAAATACTAAATATATATATATATATATATATATATATATATATATATATATATA
>JAPDSC010044975.1:31950-60235 GCA_026290005.1 Latrodectus geometricus
TTTTTTTAAATTGTACAAAAGCGAATTCCTAAAAATAGAATACTTAAAGTAATTTAAATGCAATTAATTTAGCAATTTTTCAGTTTGACTTATGAATATGTGATTAAAAAATAAATTACTTTATGCATTTTCGCCAGTATTCCACAGACTCGTTAGGAAAGATTAATTTTATTAAAAAATTATAAACCTAAATATAAAAATTACATAAATTTAAAAACAAATTTGTGAAGGGTTTACGCGCAAAATTGGGATATTATATGTGTTTTAATGTTGAAAATAAAATTATGGTAACATTAAGTTTTAAGAAACATCAATAAACATTGTTTTTATGTTATAAATTTATAATAAATATACAAATGTATGTAATGTGTGTTTACATCAGAATTTATGTCAAACTTAGTAAATAAACCAAGTAATGTAAGTCAATTAATAAATAGTTAAATCTACGTTACCAAATAATAAATAGTCACTAAACAATTCATAAATAGTTAAATCTACGTTATACTATTTTTGTATTTTCCTTTTTTTGCTTTGATAGTAGAAAAATATAATATTGCATGCCATTTATTTTTCAGTAAAAATGCAAGCAAATATATATAATCACAAATATTTAGTTTAAAAAAATCTGCTGATTACTTATTAAATTTTTATAAGCATTTCTTATATTTTTTAAGGAAATTGTCAGACAAAAATACATTACATCTATAGCCTATTGATACAATCTTTATTAAGAAATAATCTTTAATTTATTTCTAGAAATATTATACACCACTGGCCATTAAAATTGCTACACCAGGAAGAAATGTAGATAACAAAATGATATTTATTGGACAAATATATTATACTAGAAATAAGAAATGATTAAATTTTCAAAAAATATGGCTGGGTAGATCCTGAGAAATCAGTACCCAGTACAACCACCTCTGACAGTAATAACAGCAGTTACACGCCTGGGCATTGAGTCAAACAGAGATTGGATTGCATGTACAGGTACAGATGCCCATGCAGCTTCAACACGATGCCACAGTTCATCAACCGTAGTGACTGGCGTTTGGTGACGAGCCAGTCGCTCGGCAACCATTGACCAGACGTTTCATATTGTTGAAAGATCTGGAGAACATGCTGGCCAAGGCAACAGCCAAACATGTTCCGTATCAAGGAAGGTCCGTACAATACCGGCAACATGCGGTCGGGCATTATCTTGCTGAAACGTAGGGTTTCGCAGGGCTCGAATAAAGGGTAGAGCCACGGGTCGTAACACACCAGAAATGTAACGTGCACTGTTCAAAGCACCGTCAATGCGAACAAGAGGTGACCGAGACGTGTATCCAATGGCACCCCATATCATCACGCCAGGTGATGGGCCAGTATGACGATGACGAATGCACGCTGCCAGTGTGCGTTCACCACGATGCGGCCAAACACGGATGCGACCATCATGATGCTGTACACAAAACCTGTATTCATCTGAAAAGATGACATCTTGCCATTCGTGCGCCCAGGTTCGTCGTTGATCACACCAATGAAAGCGCTCTTGTCTATGCCGCAGCGTCAAGGGAAGCCGCAGCCATGGTCTCCGAGCTGAGAGTCCATGCTGCTGCAAACGTCGTCGAACTGTTTGTGCAGACATGTGTTGTCTTCCAAACGACCCCGTTTCTTGACTCACGGCTCCTGACGTGGTTGCACGATGCATTACGGCCATGCGGATAATATGCCTATCTTCTCGGCTGCTAGAGATAGGTGACCGTTGAGATCCCGCATGGCGTTACGTATTACCGTCCTGAACCCATCGATTCCATATTTTGCTAACAGTCATTGGATATCGAAAGACGCGAGCAGCAATACTGCGATAAGATAAACCGCAATCCCGGTACGGTACAATTTGACCTTTATCAAAGTCAGAAACGTGCTGGTACTCTTTTCTCCTTACACGAGGCATCACAACAACTTTTCACCAGGCAACAACGTTCAAATGCAAGTTGTGTATGAGGAACCGGCTGAACAATTTCCTCATTTAAACACAATGTAGGTGTCGCTACTGGCGCCGGCTTTGTTTGAATGCGTTGAAAAGCTAATCATTTGCCTATCACAGCACCTTCTTCCTTTCGTATAAGTTTCACGTCTGTAGCATGTCGCCTTCTTGGTGTAACAATTTTAATGGCCAGTAGTGTATATTAAAATCTTATTCTCACTTTCTTCGAATCCTAAATAGAGCTTCCATATTTGTAACGATTCTGTATTTTTAGATCGCTAATTAAAGTCTGTGGTAACAATACTTAATGATTTCTTTCACATTCGATCATTACATAGTGGTATAATTTTTTGTAACTTTTTTTGCTCATTTATTTTTCATTAAATTTTTATTTGAATAAAGGAACTTTTATTAAACGAAAGACAATGTTAATTTCACTTCATTGTTATTTCATATATTATTCTTTGGAATAAAGTCATTATGTCCTTTTTTGTCATTTTTGCATTCAGTTGTACAACTTAACAACATCATGGCCAGGGATAAACCAAGATTTTAAATCTCAGATTATTTTGGTTTTTTATAATTGATTGGGCCTCTTCAAATTTTACAGAATATGCTATGAAAATAATGTAATCAAATCGACTAACATCTAGACATGACAGTAGCAATAACAAAAGTTAATTATATGCAGTATGGTAGAGTCATATATTGTGACATCTATTAAAATTTAATGCTGGCACTTAATTATTTGAACTAAATATTAATATAAAATTTTCCTTTACAAAATTGCTTATTAAATCCTTAATTTAAGAAATTTTGAGTTCCTGCATGACATTTTATGACTAATATTTGGTAATATAAAGCACCTAAAATAAATTTAAACCGAGATGACTAAATTACTTTATTAATGAAAATAAAACAATTAGAAGTTGTTAACACTAATTGAGCCCCTACTGCTAATAATTTATCATTAAAAAGTGCATAAATACTGCTAATAATTTGTGTAGTAAAAGTGCATAAATACATTGTTTAAAATATTCCTTTGATTCGATTAAAGTGTATTCATCATATTCATATTTATATACAAATCAAAAAATTTCAGACTCTTAAATCTTGAATAAAAAATCAATAGTAGATAAAAGTAAGGTATAAAAAAATAAAATAAAATGTACAACAGTAAGATGATACGATTTTTATCACATTATAATTTTAAAAAATTAATTCGGTAAATATATTTCGACATAAATTTCATTTATGTGGTGAACTCATTATAAAATTCATAATGTGTTGCAAGAATATCATTGCTATTAATAATCATTTACATGTATGCTTGTCAAAAGGAAAATAATTTGATTATGCAGAAATTTGAAACAATCATTTTCTCAATACAAATATAGAAATAATATGCAAACTTTTTTAAATACAACATATTTAATGTATTTTATTCAGATTGATTCAGAGAAAACTCTAAATCTACTCAAAACCATTACCTTATTTTTATTGGTTTTTGGAATACCTATCATTACTTAATCTTATTAAGATAATGATTCATCAAGGAAAACTTACTTTTAAGAAAATAGAATATTAAATATTAAGAAAAATTTCGAATATTTAGCATTAGTACGTATATTTTGGCTTGTAACTTTAACCATCTCCGTATGTCTTTTTTAAATTTCAAGTTTAAATAGGTAAAGCATATTTGGCTAATTAAATTTAAAAACTTATAAGCAGTAATCATTTTAGTGGGTAATCCGTTTTATAAGTCAACCTATTAATCCAAACAACTCTAATTACAGCAATCTTGTAGCTCTAAAAATATTGTACTATTAAAATTTTATCTAACTATAATTACCTAAACCTTAAAATAGAATTTCAGGAATACCATAAATCATCTTAAAACATATTTAATCAATTTTAAAAGTGTTTCCCTTGAATGTTTAAAGATCGCAAAAGGAATAAATTAAAAAAAAAAATTAACAAATCATTTTCTAAATTTTTTATTTAAGAAAAATTAAATGTGTATTAAATAAAAATGTAATTTTTTTTTCTTATTTTTTATAATATTGATAACAATACATATATTCGGAAAAAAGAAAAGGATTTGATTTGCATGTTTTAGCAAAACATTTAATCTCTAGTGTTTAGCAATGTCTCTACAATACAAGATTGTTTTGTCTTCAGCCATGTAAGAAGGAAGATTGATAGTCGGGCTGACACAAAAATACTTTTAAAATAGATCTCCGAGGACTGCTTTGCAAAAAGAACAAGGGACTCAGAAGGAAACTCCCTTCCCTAGAATCAGGAGAAAAACACGGAATTCTATCAATAAGATTTGGAATAAATTCTCCACACATGCTGCCAAGTCCTAAAATTATCCGTTTGAGCTTCATGAATAACAGGATGGGTAGTACTTAGAAATTTCTTTACAACACCAATAGTAAGTCGCAGTATTAACTCGGAACGTGTAAAATTCTTATTTTTATTGTGTTTACACTTTATCTGTGGCTTCCATACAATAAAACGCTAAAATCTAAGCGCGAGTGGGCATTTTATATTATGATAGCTAAGTGTCATAAAAATATAAAGTAACATCAAATATCAAATTGACAAATATTATGAAATCAAAATTTTTTTGAGCGTTATATCTCTAAAATATATTTTATTTTTCGAAACATTAACAGTTTTACGCAAAAGTGGAATAATGTTTATATTTTCGTATAATATTTTTAGATTTTTATAGTGTATCTGTATTACTATACAGATATGCTCCATGATCGGCGCATTTAAATACATCAAAAACAATATCTTGAATAAAAGTTTTTCTTTAATTTTAAAATGAAATGCTTTTGACATATCATTTGAATATTCGAGTTATTGAAGAAATCTAGCATGATTATGAATATAAAATAAACTTAAAATAATTATTAAAAAAGCAATTGAAAATATTTCAGTTGTAAAAGAAAAAATATAAAAGACTTTTATTAAGTTATATTTAATAGTAGCGGAAACATTTCTTATATAAATTAGAAATGAAATATTAAACAATTTTTTCAGTCAGTAAATTGTATTCTTATATAATTAAATTGTATGTATTTGTTAAAAAATAGTTATTTTAACTTTTAAATAAATTTGTGTCTCTTATCTATCGTTATGAAAATTACTGTAAGGTAATGCTAACGATAACCTAGTAGAAATAATATCCGTTGCAAAATTTCTCATTATATTTTTTTCTGAAAATATCTTCGTAAATCTAGAATTACATTCCAATGACATGAAGACGAAAAGCAGTAAGTGTTTGAAGTGTAAGTGATTTAATTACTTTCACAAAAGTTATGCGCAAAACGATAACACAAACCTCTGAATTGAAAATTGAAAGCCAGAAAGCAACCATTCATTAGCCCCATTCGGCATACCCATTCTAGAGGAAATATATATATATATATATATATATATATTAAGATTGTGTGTGTGTGTAATAAGTTGATATATTACTGAAAGAACAATAGCACTGTCATGTCCTTCAAGCACTTAAATTTGGAATGAATTTATATTTTAAGTGTTAAAATGAATTATTGAAATACTATGCTATAAAAATTTCCTTTTGATTTCAGAATAATGCAATGAATAATAAACTTTCCTTTTTGTTTAAGAATGCTATATTGTTAGAAATTATTCTTACACTTTGAAAACATATTTTATTTTTTGTTTACTTTATATCTTTTTAATATTTCAAAGGCAAACCAATAAATTTCAAACATACACAGCAATTTTGTTTTCTGAATTCACTTCATAAACTGGTAAAAAGGAGAATTATTTTTAATGCATTTATTAGCTTAAATGTAAGTATAAAATATTCTTTTAAAATATTTTAAAAAAGATAAAAAAAAAACATGAATGTCATTAATTATTGTGAAAAATTCCCTTTTAAAATTTCTTTAGGAATGTTTTGGCATTTCCATTATATAACCATACGCATTTTGTATTTTATTTATTCAAAGTTAGGTAATTTAAATAGCAGTCAGTGAGTTTAATCAAATTATCCATACGAAAAATGACTATTTGTCGCATCGTTGACAATGCAATTGTGTCAAAATTTACACAATGAAATTCGTGCGAAAAGAATGATTGTATATCGCAATTTATTTAAATTAAATTCAATGTGACATCAAAAGAATAGAAAGAACTGATTTTTGCATGCATAATTGATTTCAAAGACTATTTTCTGTGATCCTATTCTTTTGTTAAAAGACCAGGGGAAAATGCTCCTAGAATAAGTGACACAGAACATTTGAAATTAAGTTCTTTTTATAGAATAATTTCTTTCGAAATGATTTCCGATGAATATATATATAGTATTTCCTTTGGTAATAAAATGAATAATACGTGCTTTAATTTATTCTTCAATTTTTTTTTTCTGCATTAGAATATTAACATGTCTAACGGTTCTAACAATATTTTTTAAAAAAAAATAATACTATTTTATATTGTTATAACATTATTTTTCCAGAAAAAGCTCAGAATGTTATGCACATTTAATTGCTAGCATAATCCAGTAATATAAATATTTTAGGAAAATTAAAGTGATGTCAACAGCGTCTACTATTATGCCAGTTGGCACATTTTTTACTGCAGTTTGAAAAAGCTATTTACATGAGCATGACGTATATTTATTCATATGATTTCAAAGCTAGTCAAGATGATGATGTGAATGAGAGAATATTAGATATGGATGAGAGAATAGTGTGATTTTATAAAAATCTCTGTTTTGTTTCGGATTGTTGAGAGCTCATGTACTACTTTAATATGACATAACCCAAATGGAATGATGATTTGGCAAAACCATGAGCAACTGCATTCATAACACGTTGTGTTGTATAACAGATCATTAAAAAACTGTCAGTTTAATATACAATAAAAGTCTTTTTTCTGTACCAAATATCCTTATAAACCCTAAACCCCAATGTAAATCATAATAATATGAGTTGGCAAATTATAGTCCTTTAAAAAATTAATGTAATCTACTTACGACGCTGAGTAATCTAAAATGAAAACCACTCACTATATATATGAAACCTACACTGTTCATTATTAAAAAATTTCGACGAAATTCGATGTTAATCAATGCAATAATTTCGACCATTAGCCAAGTGCTCAAGCAGATCAGAAAACACTAAAGTGTCTTATGCAATATGTTACAAGCGATTTTAATATACGCTAAAATGAAAGTCAGGTGCCTTAAAAACGAACCTCTATAGCCCATTTATTCACTTTGCCTTATTAGTGCTATCTTATATGCATTCATCTCAATATTCCTTGAATTGTAATCTTGCGATTTTAATCTGTCTTTGTACATATCGTTGTTTTGCATCGAATTTTTGAATATTGACTCACATAGCATACATTGATAAATTGAATTCTGCTGATTAATTTAATGCATTTTTAACGTTTTTACACTCGTTTAATAGTCATAATATATATTTGATAAGCATTTACGTTATTGGCAATTACAAGATTTTTATGATCATAAACAAAATCGTATAAATTTAGTGATTTTCAAATAGTAAACTTTATCTTTGACACTTTTGATAATTTATATAACTGGCTTTATTTCATGCAAATAACAGTTAAAAATCCATAACACCTTCATTTTATTATAGTTTAATGTAAAAACAGAGTAAAATATCATATTCCTTCACGATTCATATCTTTTATCAATGTTTCAATTCTTATTGGATGATATCAGGTCAAATATATGTGTCTAACTCGTAGAATCATACATTTATTTTTTTTACGTTGTAAATAAATTAATTGTGAAAATTCTTGTATTTCAGTCGAAAAGGAACAATAAAACATTTTTTTTTAATTTTTACTTTAAAAAAAGAGAGGATAATATAAAATGAAGTATAATAAAATTATATTTGATAACTAGCATTTAAATTTCTGCTTAAAGAAAGGTTATGTGTTTTGCTTAAATTTGCTTCAATAATTCTATACAGCTTTGATAAACTAATTCCTATTACCTTTCGATATATCTTTGTAACTCCTAAGTCCTTAAAGGTATCCTTAAAAATCTTACTTATTTAATTAAAATACAGGAAAATTATTTATCTGTATGAATATACTTAAAAACAATTTACTACAATTAAGCTAATTAATTTTTTCACGATATATGAATTTTGTGACTTATATTACAAAATGAAGAAACTGTAGTATACTATAATTCATCTTAGTTTTCTAATATTAATGAATATTAAAAAAGCAGTCTCCTAGAAGCTTTTAAAAGTAATCTATTATTCATATTTCTTAAGTACTAAATCGCGTATTTGAATATTAAAACTTACCATTTAAAGAAACATAAGCATTGAAAATGCTGAAAGTTGCATTAAAAATCGCATTTGATGCGTCTTTTAATGTGTACTTTGGATGAAGATAGAAATATTCTCAAGCTTTCTTCTTCCATTATTCCTCTTTGTAATGAAGTACTTTAGAACGTGAAAAGTATTTCCGACTTCATTTATATGGGTAAAGACAAATCGCACTTCTTTAATTCCCGAAGAATATTTCCAAAAGAAGGAATGATGCACATTATTATCTAAATGTGAATCCTGTATTTTCCTTACAACGTATCCAATGCAGCAAAATAAATTCGTTAATTGATGGTGTATCCAGAAAATAGGGAAATCTTCCTTCAGAAAAGCAAACATCTTTGTTATTTGCAAACTCAAAAATGTATATCCATAAATAATACATAAAAAAAGGAGGTGAAAGATGAAATTCAAGAAACTGAACTCTTTATTTTTTCTTTAATTCTTCCTTTCCATGGAATAGTGAACCATATATGATTTTATTCGTATACTACTAGCAATTTTTATAAAAGATTTTGCAAGAAGTGACACTTTAAGATATTCAAAAGTTCCTTAAGATACATTTGTTTCCCAAAAGACACTTAACAAAACCCATATTAAATCTTTATCTGAAAAATAGAGATTCATTGTAGTGAAGTCTCTTAACCAAATAAGCTTGTCAAATTTTGTTACTTCACATTTATTATAATTGCATCATGAAATAATTATTTTTTATTTATTAACTCGATAGTAAATATAATACATTTAAGAAATTTATCATTTCAAATACACTAAAATACATTTTAGAAAGCTACGTATATAAATACCTATACAAAATGCATATTATCAAAGAAGAGTATTTAAAAAAATATTTTAGTACTGAATCATTAATATTATAAGTTTTAATTTAAACGTGTAAATATATGCATATAGGCCGCGGTGGCCTGGTTGGTTAAGGCGTATTTCTCGTTACCAAAAAGTAGTGAGTTCGAATCCCGGCTTAGCTAAAGATCCAAGATCCGTCGTGTTCACTAAAGGCAACTTGGACATGTAAAATATGTCGGGTCGCAATGTCCTCCATGTTCCCATTACAAATTAATACCTCTGGGGGTGGTCTGAGCTAGGCTATGGGTGCTCACTGGTTTCAATCTCTAAACTGGAAGATTCAGATGGTACTGCCATCTATGAGCCAAAAGTCGTACTTCCACCTTCGTATGAGGGTGCTCTATATAAAAACAGAAGACGCTCACTATCTGACTTCATTCGCCTAGTCTCTTGACGGTCGGGTTGGCTTTGCCAAGTGTCATCAGTAACAACAACAAATATATGCATTCGTATAAGCTTATAAATTTCTAAAATGTTAAGAATCGTGTATTTTTCCATTGCAAGTATCATTAATTTTTAAAAAGTATTTAATAAATATATAAAGAACATAATTAAGCATTAATTAGATAGAAACTATATTACTGCAAAAACTGCATATTTAATGTCTTTATAAATATTATCATTTATTTTAATTTCCAAGAAAAATTTATTTTAATAACGGGTATTTCTTATATGAAATGTTATTACTATCGCATGGCATATCAGGCTTCCAATTAGCTATCTGTTGAAAAAGGTAAAATTATAAAGAGAATTTAATCAAGTATTTAATAAATCAATTATGGTTATTTGTATTGGAAAATATTACGAATGAATTTTAATGCTTATGATGTCGCAATGTTGATTTAAGATTCTAGGTTTGATCCGGGACACCAGTGAGCATCACTGGGAGATTTATATTAAGGAGCTGAACTTCTTTTAATCATTTTGTTACATGAACACATCATTCACTATATATGAAAGTAATACTTCGTTAATTTACGCGCAATTGAAAAAAATATTTCATTGGATAACACAGTTTCTACGCAATACTTACTTCATGCTGTCGTTATATAATCAGCAGTTTATTCCATTTTATATATCTTGAATTTTTTCAGACATATTTCTACATATACTTAAATTTGTCAAAGAACTTTTCTGCTGCGTTCATTTATTTACGGGGAGCTAAAACTGCATAATTAAATTATAGATTAATTAACTAAATCTGTACAAATAATTAAATCCCTTTAATCTGCAAATTTAGTTATAACATTATATATTACCAAAATTCTTCGTAAGTCTAAATTAAAAAAATAAAACTTTTCTAAATAAATTCTAAATAAATATTTCAATATTTATTTAGAAATATGAATTTATTTAGAAATATTTATTCTCCAATTCTAAATAAATATTGAAATATTAAATTGATATATTATTGTTTTTTTAAAGATTAGCTTGATACACACATTATACAAAATGTTAGAAAAATAAATAAAATAAAAAAAATAATAAAAGTATAATTTTATTTTGTTCAAGAGAACAATTTTTTTTACCAGATAAATTAAAAAAAAAAACAAACAAATTATAGTTATTTTGTATTACTATTTTTTAATTTGTTTTGCAATATATTACATTTGTAATATACGATAATTGTAATTTAAAATATTGCTATAGGATATTTGAAAGATAATTTACTTTTCTGTTATCGTAATTCCACATAGACTAATTTAAATCAGCAATATTATATCTAAATTTGTATTTTAACCTGTATTTCAAATCTGTATTTTCCTCATAACCACTTCATATAAAGTATTAAATATAACCACTATTCACATATTCATAACCACTGCATATAAAGCATTTCTAACACAGAAATGTTTTTTGGTTTTCACACACATAAGATGCTTTCTCTCTCTCTCTCTCTCTCTTTCTGCATAATATATACTTGTTACATGGTTAGATATATTAATAGTATTGGAATAATATGTCATTAAACTTTTTATTTTTATACATTAATCAACATATGATGATAAACAAAGGCTTTTTAGCAGAAATGTGCCACAATGTTTATGTGAACATAATGTTAAGGCCTTAAAAATTTTCTACTTATATTTAAATTCATACGTCCATAACACATGATTGTGACATTCAACAGTGTGAGCAGTAGAAAAATGCTTAAATAAAATATAACCTTTAGAATGAAGCGAGATTAGTAGCATTTCGTTTAACTAACATTAAAACAATTTATCTAAATTCTTACAAAATTGAAGACTGATTGACAAACATAAATTTGAATTGCTTTTTTATTTTATTTCATTATTTTTATGGAAGTGAAAAGTGGAAGAAGAGGAGTTAATTTTTTAGGAAGTCTCTGATGAAGTCAGGGAATCTTGCTAAAAAATTGTCAATAAATTTCCCGCTCTACTGGCAAATCTTGGTTTCTATTCTTTACCTCATGCTTCAGTCTGTCTTGTCAAAGGAAGTCTCTTTTTGTACCCGCAGATAAGAAATAAGAAATGAAAGGCAAATATTTATCGAAAATTATTAGATCTAATAAAAGGAAGCAAATTTTAAAAATCCCATTATACAATAAAATAAGGTATTAAAAACACAAATAAAGTATAAGAAGTTTCAAAATGATTTCCTAATATTATAGGAGTTCTTTATTTTGTAAAAGTGCCATGTTTTAATATTTTTATATACTTAGACATAATAAAAATAATTGGTATTTTTGGATAATGATTTATTTGTTACATGCTTTGTGTTAAATATTTTTCAATTTTGTGACAAATTGCAGAATAACTACAATTGGGTAAATAATCATTAAAACTTTCACGTGATAATCACTAAATACAAATTATTGAACTACAAGCATTATTCATTTGTCAGTTTATTTCTCTTAAATTGCTCTCAGCACATTAATATTTTCCATACATAAAAATACATCCCTCATGAAGCATTATTAATTCCTTCATTTTACTCTAACGAACCATATATAGAAAGGAAAATATTCAATCAAATCACGATATTTTACTGCATTAATTGTATTTTGCATAAATTTATAATAAGTGTTTGAAACAAATAGGTTCATAAAGAAGTAAACTTTAAAAAAATCAGAAAATGTTTTCACAAATTTAATTTACTCTATACATAGAATCTTATTTAATTAAATTACAATATAAATACTTTATAATTTAATTGTAACTCTTACGTTTCAAGATACTAAAGCAGTTATAGTTTCGATTAAATTTAACAATTATGTATTGCTAAATAAATAGCATTGAAAAAAAAGGAAAATCGTGCTTTTTCTGAAATATTTCTGTCAAAGATATTGAATAGCTTAAAATAAGTTAAATAACCTACGGGAAATATATGAAGAAAAAGAGCTTCTATTTTTTTTCATGCATTCCAAACCTTTATAATAGAATTTAAATGATAAACTTCAATAGAGAAATAGAATAAAAATGCAACCAAAACTTTTAAACTGAAATGCTCAAATTAAAATTTCAATAGGCAAGCTGTAGCGGCAACAAATTCGACTATAGAATATGTGCTAAATACAAATTGAAGTGTCTCTGATTGTTCGAATCCTTTTCAGAATTACATAGAAACCCGGAAAAGAACATTTTCCTGAATGCATAACGAAGCTAAAAGGTTCTTCTCTTGTTGGAATGTTTTTTTTAGAATTTATTCTTCCTTTACAGTTAAGGAAACGGTAAAAAGAAAAAAAATAGTTCCTATTCAATCTATTATAGTTGAAACCAAGTGAAAATAAAAAGTGTTCTTAAAAGTATTCTATTTAGAATGCTTAAAATAATCCTTTTGTTAAATATCTCAGCTAATATTAGGAAATGTCTTTTATATTAAAAATAAAATCCATATAAGTTATATATATTCAACCCCTCCCCATTCAAAATTTCGTACTTTTTTCTTTAAAATATTTTCGCATTCATATATATATATATATATATATATATATATATATGAGGTGTTCAGCTTTTGGCCGTGGACCTCTTTTATAAGCGAAATTAAACAACCTAAATTTAGACTAAAATGTCTGTTCCACAAAATAATTTCATGAATGAAGGGGCAAAGCACACCCAGTACTAATTCACATGGTAGTATGATACATGGTAAAATAAGTGAATAAAATTATGAATGAAAAACACGATAAGCAAAATATGTAAATTGAAGGATGGTAATCTAAAGCAAGATGGAGAATGTAAACAAAACAGGGTTAATTTACGGAGGAGCCCGAGAGAGGACGCCACGATGGGAGACATGAGTTCGTTTGCTTACAAAAGTTTAGTTTATTTACATTTTTAAAGGTCGGTTAACTACATTGTCAAAAAAAGGAAAAATAGGAAAGAATTATATACAGAAGATAATCCATCATTAAGGATTTTCTAGTTGATTACAAAAGTGAAAGCATGATTGTAAAGAAAGAATTAATTTGTGAGGAGGTCTTAGGACATCCACGGGTGATCCCGGTAGATGCCGCCACGGTAGTAGTCATAATTGCAATGGCAGCTTCCACACCGTTAGGCTGTTTAAATTGTTTGCAGGAGTTTGATTCGAACCTCTGTGCATCTGATTTCGAATTTTTTTTAGCTTCACACAAATTATACCTGATTAATTTCTTAATTATTAAATATTTTTAGACACAAAGAGCAATATTTCTGTTTATATATATATATATATATATATATATATATATATATATATATATATTGTTCCCAGAAAGTAGTTAGTTTTCATGATGATAAATTACTTTTTCCGGTGAAGATCTATTATGAAGAAGATGTAGCCTAAAATTACGAATTACCATAAATCGTCGATGGTCATAAAGTATGAACTCAATAACAAGGTACCAACAGATTTTTGTCGATCGAAATAAATTTTGGTGCTAACGACACTAGTAGAAACAATGTGGCCTGATTTATATCAAACTAAAGAAATAATAGATAGTGGGAAATCTTGTGACACTTTATCTACTTCAGGAAGCTTATCTTCCTTATCCTCAGAACCATTTATTATTTTGACCAGAAAATAATGAGAGGATTCCATAGCTGGGATAGGTGATTATTTATAGAAAATAAGTTTATCTCCCAGTAAATTTAATAAAGTTTCGAAAAGTGAAACTTTTCAAATTGTTCTTTTGATGATTTGTTTCAATATATTTTTTCTTTGAAATAAAAACTCTTCTTCAAAGTGAGAAATTCTTAACACAACTGTCATCACCAAAATGTGATAAATTTTCAGACAGGAAAAAGCATTCGAAAGAAATATTTGATATCTCCTGATTATGAATCTTTCTTTGATATTTATATATTTTTACAACAAAAGAAAAGCAGTCTTTGCTTTTTTTTCGTTTTACTGTCTTAGTGTTTAAATTGACTTATATAATAAATGTAAAAACGGTTATTATAGTATATAAACAAATTAATGTCAGTTATTTCATGAAATATAAAATTTTATGATCAGAAATAAAGTAACCTTTTTATCAGTGGTCGCCATTTTCCTCTAATTATTTAAAATGTCAAGCATAGAATTTCTCTTTGCTTTACTTTCAATTCAGGTCATATTTTGCTAAATAATTTGAAGTTTCAAAAGTTATTTCCATATTTTTCAAATTATTTGATCAAAAGAGATTAATTTTCAATAAATTAATTTTAATCCTTTTCAAAGAAGCATTTTAATAACTAATATATTGAAAGCTATTATTTTAATTAACGGTCAAAACTATTGTAAAGCTATTTTGCCATGGACTGATTAGAAAAGTTTTTTCTTAGATATTTAGCCGCATTAATTTGTCATAAAAGGGAGAACTACTTTTATAATTTACTTTTATATTTTATGTTTCACAACCTTCAAATATTATTAAGAAAGAAAGAAATCAAATAAAAATGCACAGATATTATTACCATCCATTTTTAATACTCAAAAATTAAAAATGACCAAGACAAAAATTGACCACAAATTCAACACAGAATAATTAAAAGTTGGCAATTGCAATATATTTAGATTTCACTTAAATTCTAGCAGATTTTACTTAAATCCATACTCTTGTTTGAATACTCGAATACAAATACACCAATTTAACTTTAATATATCACAACATATATTAATGTAGAGTTCCATTTATTTTTATATTCATAATTTTCTAGTAGAAATTTGATAAAGTCTATACTGAGAAATTAGAATAGAATATTCCATACGAAGCTGCATTTTCTCCCAAAAATTACAGCTGATTCTCAAAACCAATTTTCAGCCATTCCTAATTGCTCATTTTTGAATATTCATGAAAAATGTTCGGAAAGGCATAGTTTATCAAGATTGACATGTTCCGAAATTATACTTTAGAATTTAATTTAAATAAATTTGCAGATCTTACAATTCCTGAATAATAGCAATAACTTTATTATTAAGGATAACTTTCACCACAACGAATTTGTTTTCGTTTTAATGTAATATTTTAAACAAATTGAGAGATTCAGTATATTTAAATGATTGAAATGAATACAAGATAACTTGCAACTAATACAAAAGGGGATTCATTTTGAATTTTTTAAGCAGTATATATTTTAAGTGATAAATATTCTCTTTCGAATTCCAAATATTTAAAGCAAATTTTTCTGTACAATAATCATAAAATTATTGAACATTTGAAAAATAGGCAAAATATATTATTCTTACTTATGAAAATATTTGAAATATGTTAATTTTGTTTTAATAAAATGAACTAACTCAATCGATTTATTTAAGAATTTATAATTCGAATACCTACATATACAGTTTCCTATGAAGTGAAGAGAGAGAAAAAATTGGGATAATTATTCTTCAACTGTTGACTTTAGTTAGTTATATAATACCTCTTATAAAATTCCTGGTCATTAAACTCTTTTGACAATGTTTTGAATATATATATATATATATATATATATATATATATATATATATATATATCAGTTATATTTTCTTATTATTTGGTTAAATTTCAAATTAAAACTACATAGAAGAGAATTAAATAATTTTTAAAGCAAAATGGAAGTTTTAATAAGCTTATACAAAACTTTCTTTTCTTTACAAAGGATTATTGAATTTAGAACCAAGTTTACAAACTCAAATGAATACATTACTGCATTAAAATTATCTCAAATAATTCATGCATCTAGATATATTTCTTTCACAAAAAATAGAAAAGAGTTGTCTTCAGATTTATTAATATAGAGACATCTTTATTTATTAATTTTTTTTTAAATTTTGGGTATATATATATATATATATATATATATATACCCAAAATTTTAAAAAAATGTATATATATAGGGTAATCGGTGAAATTAAAATCTCAATAACAAAGATAAATAGAATTATGCGGTAAACGGTACATTTATCAGCAAAACTGTTAGAATGGTGTACAGAAGTTTCAAAATTTTAGTTACAAAAACTGTTAACAGATGGTGCTGTTATCTTATAATGTTAACTTGCTATGTTACCTTATAAATAGTCTGTAAAATGTGCTTCGAAGTTTAAAGTTATCACGACTGTTGGACAGTGAAAAGAGGCTAACATAGAAATTAATAATGTATTCTATAGTACAACGTGTTTTTTTCTGGTACTGGAGTACCACAGATTAATTTGACTTTGCGAACCAGACTCTCACAATAATCGACAAAGAAGGATTTAATGTGGGCTGCATCTGGTTCACAGATGAAGCTCATTTCCACTTGAGTGGTGCTTTAAATAAACAAAACTAGAAATTTTGGGCTTCTGAAAATCCTTATTTGTATGAAGAGAAACCACTGCATTCGCCTAAAGTTACTGTATGGGATTTGGTATGTGAAAGAAATTGTGTTCTGACTGCAAAGATTGCTTGACTTTATTAATTTTTTTAGATTCCTTTCAGAGAAGATTTTCAGCAAAGTGCGCGCAATCTGTTAATAGTTTTTGTTACTAAATTTTCAAAACATCTGTACACCATTTTTACAGTTTTGCTAATAAATGCACCGTTTACCACATAATTCTTCTGTTGATGTTTGTTGTTGAGATATTTAATTTAGAAATCAGGACTTATTCACTGATCCTGTATATATACATTTTTAATATTTTGGGTATATATATGTACCCAAAATTTTAAAAAAAATTAATAAATAAAGATGTCTCTATATTAATAAATCTAAAGACATATCTTTTCAATTATTTGTGAAAGAAATATATCTAGATGCATAAATTACTTGAGATAATTCTAATGCAGTAATGTATTCATTTGAGTTTGTAAAGTTGGTTCTAAATTCAATAATCCTTTGTAAAGAATAGAAAGTTTTGTATAAGCCTATTAAAACTTCCATTTTATTTTAAAAAGTATTTAATTCTCTTCTAAGTAGTTTTAATTTGAAATTTAACCAAATAATAAGAAAATAGAACTGTAACACTATTTCTATAAACTAATAAAAATCAATAATCCTTTTTAAAATACCAAAACTGAAATATCTTAATACTTTAATGTAATAAAGTACTATAAATATTTTTTAAATAAAAATTCAGGAAAGCTTTTAGATTGTTATTGATCAAGAAACATTGGCACAGTAATTGAACATCAAAAGAGCATCATAGCAAACAGACAGGATTACAAGTCACAAATTTCAAAAAAATGTATGCTTTCAGGAAAATTATGAGATGCAAAGCTACGTGAAAATTATCATCAGTCTAAATAATATCAGTATACCGATCATATGAAATAAAATATAAAATATTTATAGTGAGCTATAATTGATTCAAAGATAACTATCTATCATCGGTATATTTTTATAAGCAAGCACTTATAATATCTCTAAACTTAGACCATTTAAAAAGAAATTATGTACATTTAATCTTTTTGATACATCAGTTAAACATTGATCAAGATAATAAATAAAATGAAGATATTAAAAAGGAATAATTTGGGAAAAAATAATTCTTTATTTAGTTATAATGACTCAAATCACCCTGATTTGAACAAAAAATTAATCATTATTTTAAGATTGTAGCTATATCCAAAATTGTTTTAGAGAACAGAATATAATTCTCCTAAATAGTATGTTTAAAACTGATTATTGATAACAGATAAAAATACACCTTATAAATTCAGAAAGCAACAAATTTTCAATAAAATGTTTAAAATTATTTCTTGTATCACAAAATGAACATTTGTTATTTAATAAATATGTACAAAAGCAATTTATTTTCTGTGTCGTTATTGCACATGTTTGAAACTAATTACAGTGATAATATCCCCAAACATAACTCGAAACAAATCCATAATGCATTTTTTCTGTGTGAAATCTGATAAATCTTAAAATCAAAATTTATACTTAGCTTTCTCTACCGATAACGTTGTAATAAAGCATCATTTGATAAGTGATAATAAAAATTGTTTAACAAATTTAATTCAATACTGAACTCCAAACAATAGGAAAAAAATTAATGAAATTAATACGACAAAATTTTATTGTATACATTACATTTGACAAATGTGCATACAGTACATTTTACAAAAGTAAATTATTTTATTTTGTTGTTTGTTTATATTTGTAAAAGAATACATGTTTTGGGGTCGCATAACAAATTTGTTGAAGAGTTGCACATCCAATTCTTAAATTGTTTGTAAACAGTTAACAACAAATGTTTACCTTTAATTATAGATGGATAAATTTTGAAAATAGCAAAAAACCAATAATGAAAATATTCAGTTATTTTCCAATTTCTGTTCCAATATATTCTAATTGTAATAAATGATAAGTGCATTTTCTGAAAATAGGTTTTTAATTTTTGTTCAATTCTCCATATTATATTTCTGACAACTCCCAATAATGAAAGGGTAATCTTTTACAGATTACAATCGAATTTGCGAAAAATCCATATTCTGATGAAAAGTATGTCTAAAGAGAAAACGTTAACAAAAATAGTTCAACAATCATCCATTTCAGCTTGCTCTGAAAACTTTCAAAGTTAAAGTTAAAAAAAAAGGATTTATTTACTTTCGTAGAATTTTCATCAAACTAAAATTCTAAAATCCTTTCAAATATCCAAATGGACGAAGAATTTTCATTCTTGAATGTAAAAATAAGTTGAAATTTGTATAAAAAACAGTTTCGAAAATTGTTTTCTTTTTCAAAATGTAAAATAAGCAATAATTTTAATGGAAAATAAGCAAAATATTTCTTTATAATAAGGATAAAATAAAATATTTCTACACCGTTGACATCTAGTTCAAAATTAAAATTGAAGATCCTTAACTTTTGATGTAGTTTCGAAATTTTATACATAATTAACATTAAATATTATTAATAAGCTACACTAAACTTTCATGGTATAATTAATCCTTTTTCATTGCTATCAATTAAAGTTCTCTGATGAATATACAAATATTAAATTTGTGGTTTTTTGGGTTCATTTGCTATTAAAACCAATCAAAAATATTTATAGTATTCAGCAATTGTGAGTTATTATCATGTATAATTCGATATATGGAAAGTATATTTATTCTTATATCAGTAGATGGTTTATTTGAAACGATAAAGGTTCAATAAAATTAATGTAGTAAATTTTAAGAACTTCGAATCGTCTGTTTACCTAAAAGCAAAGTATCCATTGCAGTAAAAACAAGTTATAAATGCAACTTTATTTCCTCAATCGAATATACAGTCCATTCTAAGCATAATATATATAATTATCTGTAGTTACTTTTATCTGAGGGAAGTATCAAATGCCATTAAATGTTAAAGAAAATATCTCAGAAATTTTACCATCATTAAATGAATAAAATAATTTCCTTCTGTGAGGTAAGATAATTTCAGGTTTCAGCCATAAATGAATCATTACTACTATTATAAATATAAATAATATTTAAATTATGCATATTTTTGTTCCAATAAACATGAAACCATCGCAGTATACATAGACCAATTACAATTAACAACGACCTAAATTTATAGTAAACCTATCAATTTCGCTTAAAGAAGTATTTGCATTCTGTCATACACACTGCTGGAAAAATTGCTAATCAAAATTTAAATAATTGGTAGAAATATACATTAAAACATATTAAGTAATGTAATACAGTTATATTTTTTAATGTAATGTATGCATTATATTATATAATTAATCATTACTGAATACAATTATAATGCTATATCTGTTTTGTCAAATCTTTCTGTCTCACTTATTTCCAGAGGAACACAAAATTTATAGTAATTAATGTATTTATGAAATCGAATGCTTGAATATTATTATTTTCTCCAAGTTATCATCTTTTTTATATCCTATAAAAGCTGCGAATAAAATAAGTAAAATGCATAATATTTCTGAAAATTTGATTAAATATATCAACTCGATAGTAAACATACCAACAAAACTGAAGTAAAAGTTTTATTTAAATAATTCAGGTTATTTAAAAATGCAGAGAATAAAATATAATATATTTTTGAATTTAATACATGAAGCTATTGTGTTTGACATATTTGCTTGAATTCCATTTCATGACATACATTAGATTTTATTTTCCTGTAGATTTCATTGCATTTAAATTTTTTTTTTCTAAAATACTGAATTTTACATGTATTTTATTTTTCCCTTAAATTATCTTGACTATTAAATCTATATAGTAGGCTCATATTTTCTATAAATAATAAACTAAAAATTTAATTGAAATTGCTGACAAATCTTGCTTAATTATAGGCCTTAATAGTGTAAACTAAATATTCAACGTTAATTATAAGAACAAATACCAATTTAAAAATATTTTTATTTTCGATGAATAAGCATGAAATGATTAATGAAATTATGATGAGTTAAAAAAAAATAAAGGCAATATAAAAATATACTATGAATGTTCGTGGACTTTTTCCGGTATTGTAAAAATCCTAAAAACATTGTTCTTATTAAATGAAACTGCTAAGTTTTATGTATTTTCGACCATGCTTTACCTCAGTTTGCTTTTATACTGATATAAATAATTTAGAAGATTAATTATTTATTTTCTAGTAGATTTCCTTTTTTAATTTCTAGTAAAAATATTTCTTTTTACTTACGCTTAAATTTTCGATTATACTGTGCTGCGCTTATACATTCCATGGGGAAATTCATTTTTCCATTTTGATAAAATAGTAAGATCTCAATTTTCAAGATTATTTTTACTTAATAATGATCATCATTATTGTAAATAATAATTCTAATGTTAATTTCAACTTGCTGGATTTATTTCTTCAATAAGTCAACGATCTAAATCTAATGTGAGTCAAATGATTAAATTTATTCTAAGAATGAACAATTTCAGCTTCTTTAATATTTATCGTAACATTATCGACTTCTACTTCCTCTGTTCTATATTAATGATCCTTCTAATAAAATCTGACATGCAAGTCTGTAAGGATTTAACACAGCCAAACATTATGCATAAGGCGTGAATTTGGCGAGCAAAAAAATGCATCGGCTTGACTGAATTAGATTCATGTCTTTGATATAAATATCCCCGGAAGAAATCCTGTTCAAGGTATCTGCTCTACATGAATATAGAATCCCCCCTCCCAAAAAAAAGCAATTTACTCCAGCAAACATGGGAGCATGTCTGTTTGCATAGTGAATGGAGAATAGGTTTGCATAAGGAACTTGCCAAAAGTAGGGAAAAAGTAGTTTTCTCCGATATTTCTTGGTGAAAGTTTGACGAAAAAGTGTTTGAACGTTATTTTTATAGAAAGTACAGGATTCACGCTGATCGATTTAAATTCGGATACATTGTTTAAATTAGATATGAGGGATGTTACCCACTGTCGAAGTGGAAATACTTACAGAAATGGGAGATAAAATCCAAGTAAAAAATATCGTTCAGCACAGCTAAATGGATTTTTTTTATTTCTTTGGTTATAGAATTATTTTGTTTCAAATGCAGCTAAGTATGCATGAGATGAATATTCCTGTTGTTAATTTTTTCTTTATCAATGTATTTTGTAAAAAAATAAATACTTAAGCACATTACTTATTGTTATATATCCTCATTCCTTATTTTTTAAAAAAATAACAAATTCATTTAAACGTTTATCTAATGTTTACATATAATTGCTCGAAAAATCGTGAATAATTAAAAAATCATAAATTAAATATTTTAAACTATATTGCAGAATAAATTTTATTGATCATGTAGCTGAAATTTTATAATTTGGAAAACATCTATGGAAACAAAATAAAAACTTCAATTTTAAGGAAGATTTTTAAATATTCGCACATAAAGATTAGTAAACGACGTATATAAATATTTTGCAATGTGAATGATTCTTATTTTAGTATTTTGCTATACAAACAAAATAAATATCTGAATATCAATTTTCTCACGTTTGTGATTTAACTTTATAAACAAAATGTACAATAATTATTTATCTTGTTTAAATTAAAATATAACAAGAATGCGTATTTTTATTATTTCAGTTATATCGTACATCAAAATAAGATACAGTTTTAAAAAATATTTAAGCTCAGAGAAATAAGATACAGTATTTGTAATTGGATACAGAAAATATATATTCAAATAAGGTATTTGAATTTTATTTCTTCAGATATACTGTATTAATATTTAAACAAATAGTTTATAAAAATTGATTTACTATTTTATTTAACATAGTGTCGTACAGATTTCTTTTCATTCTATAAATATTTTCTGAACTATTAAACGTTGTCTGTATATAATGTATTAGAGCATTCTTCAATATATTTTAAATCATGGAAAATGTCCAAATACACATACAATGACAAAAGAAAGTGACTTCAGTTATAGTTTCCTTTAAAAAACAAATAAAAATATACTGATTAGAAATATATTTAAATTAACTATTATGTAAATGTATTGTAAATTTATTATAAAAAAAAGTTTTCGTGTTAAAATCTTACAAGAAGTAACTATGCAGGTGGGAACATTATATTATTACAAATTCAACTAATGCTGTTCAAAAGTCTCTTAAATACTGGATAGATAACTTTTTTAATCCGTGAAAACATATGTCTCATCAATTGTTGCAACATTTAAAAGATTAATTCGCAATCCATTACAAAGAGAGTATAATTAAATTGCCTAGCTTTTATAATACACGTCTTGTAGGATTGCTAATTATTATTGATTAAATATTGGATACATAACTTTTCTTTATCCATGAAAACGTATGTCACAAAAAATAGAAAATCAATTGTTACAACACCTAGCAGATAAATTCACAATCCATTACAATGAATTCAATTAATCATATTGCCGAGCCTTCTAATGCACGTCTTGTAGAATTGCTGTGTACTGAAGATTCGGCTTTTTTAGGCTATCATCAGGCTGCAACTATCCTATTAAACAATAATGAGTGTTATGAATCTGAAAATATTGTTGATAATATTAGATACCTTTTTCAAAAAGTTTTAATTGAATGTAGCCTTTTTCAAAATTCTTTTAAATCAGCTTTAATTGGTCACAGAAAAGGAAATAACTCCTATCAGTGACAACTTAACACATTTGATAACAATATCGTTATTTTTTTACTATTGTTGCACAAGCATTTGTTATTTCATTTATTTTTTGAATACAGGCATATTATACTTAAACAATGTTTTTATGAATGATTCAGCTTAGATTCGTAACCTGTTATCCAAATCAATACAATAAAATTAATGATTTTATATTTGACATAAATGCAGAGGATATTAACACATTTTTAGAACGATTTCGATAAAAAATTTAAAAAAAGTAAATGTTGTAGAGCAAAAATTTTTGGTAACAGCTTATTATTTGAAATGAGAAACATAGTATGCTACTTTTAAATTTATTCTTCTTCCAAAATGTCCCATGTAAATAAGCTGTGGATTGCAAGATTTGTTTTTGCGCTTTCCGATGATAAATATTATTTTTACAAGATTCAAAAACGTTGTGAAATGTGGGCATGGTATTAAAATTTCTAAGTATAAAATAAGCAAAACTATTAATCGGACAGGTAAAAACCGTCAATCATTATTTCTACATAAAGAAGACTCCAAACGAATATCCAAAAAAAGATATGAAGTGTTTCAAATGTTTCTAAAGTGAAATTAATGGTAACAAGACAACATCCTTTAACACAGAAATCAATTGCAAAGTTTTTAGATACATTTGTAGCAACAATAAATAAAATAATTAACCAAGATTTACAGTTTAAAAAAGCCAAATTTTCTCCAAATTTTGCCGAGATATGGCTAAATGCAAAAAATTATGTAGAATACTGTATGAAAACCATTTAGCAGGAGATGAATGGAAATACATTGTGACCCTTGAAGCATGAATGCATGGGTTCACCGTAATGGCGGCAACAAAAAAGGTCTATTTAGTATGGAAAACGAGGAGAAAAAATGTACAAACTGTCAATATAAAGAAAGTTTCAGTAAGGGACTTATGATTGTCATAGATTTCTCTAACAATGGGAAATTAAAAATAAGAAGAGTGGAAAAAAATGTTAAAATTAACTCATCATACTATCAGAAGAAGGCTTTACGTCCCATATTTACAGAATAACTTCCACTTCTTTATCCCAATAATTTTCAAAGGGTGAAACTTCATAAAGACAAAGTTACAAGTTATACTTCGAAAACTACCACTGAATTCATTAAAAAATGGAGACTAATACAGATATTGCATATATACTTTTTTTCAACATTTTCCTGCGAAGTCCTCTCACGTTTCACATATGGACTATTTTGCCTTTGGTCTGCTAAAATGAACTTTTTTCTTAACGCAAACCCACCGTGATAAATAGATTCTGGAAAGTAGTGGAAGAGGAATGGAAAACAATACCTCAGAAAATTTTATGAAAAGCTCTTCTATCATGGAAATCACGATACAGACTTATAGTCCAGAAAAAAGGCTATCCGACTGAATATTTAAAAAAATAGTCTTAACATTTTAAATATTAATTAAACGGCCCCGAAATCGTTCTTAAACAGTGTTAATACCCTCTATATCGTTTACTTAGAATAAGTAGCATCCAACTGTATGGGGATAGATGTATGACATATGGGGATAGATGTACTTCATGCACATCATACTTTTTTACACTAATCTATTCGTGTTTGATTATAAATAACCCGAGTGCCTATATGTTAATCGTTTATGAAACTCTATTCTAAGCTTTTTAGAATCAGCCCTTTTTATCATTTTTAAGAATCAACAAGACATGTTGTGAAATTCAAGCATTTCCTCAGTAGTTAACACTATAACTAAAGAAAAACATTTCATGATTATCTATTTTCCAGCTCACGTTACATAATATAATTTTCTTTATTTCCTTATGGTAAATGAGAAATTTTTAAAATTGTAATTTCTTTTATATGAGAGGAAATATTACTTCCAAATTTCACAAAAAATTTCACGAGACTTGAAACAAAACAAAAAAATTGGCAAATACTTTTGATTCATTTATAGCTTAAATAAGATTGAATTCTTTGGGTACAAAAATAAACGGATTTTAAGTTATCAAATTTCACTGAAATCTGCTGTCACTTATTTCAGCCTTTAACTTTTTTTTAATTTTAATTTATTTAGTACATAGATATATTGTATCAAATTTCTAAAATTATTATAGTACTAAAATACATAGATTATTAAATTCATGTTGTTGTTGTTGTTGTCTTGTCCAGTAAAGTAGTGCAATAATATCAAACTGATCCAAAAGTGTTCAAGAGAATTCTGGCTACATCAGTAACTTCCATGGAATAGAGGAGTTGATGCGTGGGATCGATATGAATCCTTAAGAGTTTAAGCAATATGGCAAAGCAATAAAAGATATGGTGGGGAGAGAGTTCGGTGTCTGGGCAATTAGAAAACTCTCGTAGCTTCAATGGTCATTGGGAGATATTTTCATTCCCTTGAAGTGTTTAGTCCTCAATCTGGCTATAGTGGAGATACCACGGTTACAGTTTAGGTCAGGGATGAAGTGCTTCCGAGAAGAAACATGTAGTTTGCTGCTGACTATTGGAATGTGGGTATTAAATTCCGAAAAACATAAAAACAACACAAACTGTATCAACTTAACGAGAGGACATTTCTATACTTCACAATAGAGTATAGTATTCTTCTCTTGTAGTATAAAATCTTCAACTATAGTAACGGCATTAAGGCATACAAAAAAAAAAACATATGTTATCATAATAGACGTGAGCATTACGGATTTACGTGGGAAGATTTGGGATTTATATTTTCACTTAAATAAGTACTACACCAATCTAAGTCAAAAACATATCCCTCCACTTATCTTCCACTTTTGATGAATAATAACGTATTCACATTAACTCCAAACTAAATTCTTGTATACTGGTACAAGATAGATTAAGTGCTGTATACTGATACAAGAAAAGAATGTGATTGATTGATAATTCATCTAGTAGATATTTTGAATTCGAAGCGTGTATTGTGGGATTGCGCACAGAAAATTCACATGAATAGTTTTACGCTTGGTGAATATAGACTGCGACCTACTTGGGTTACAAAAAACAAAAATCTGAGTTTTGTTAAAGTTGTATTTTCTATGTATGTGCCTAATCGCATATATTATTCCTAAGTTCAAACCGAAACTATTGATCTTATATAATGAAACTCCTGGATAATGAATCAATGACTAAACTGTCATAAAAATCAATGAATTACAATACTGTCACTCCTACACCCTCTATATGATTATAACCATTTCCTAATCTTCCAATAAATCTGGATCAATAATTTCGGTTATTTCTTGCGCAGCACAGCGAAATATTTCTTCAACATAATATAATTTTCACTTACATCATTTATAACTATAACTATTTCGTTATATATGATATCAATGTTATCACTTATAACTATTTCGTTATTAATCAAACTGTTGATATGTTTTTTTTTATTATTATTATTTTTAATGGCATTTATTCTTGAGTAAGTAAGTACATAAGCCCATTTGCCACAACAAGCCAATAAGCCCATTAGCGGAAACTGCTACTCATTTTATCATTACCCAGTGGGCACCTGTGAACCAAGTCACGGAGGTACGAGTAGCATCGCCCACGCCACACCACCACAAACCCGTTTATAGGGCGGGCCACATCCATCCATCCATCATCTGAGGAAAGGACAAGAAACACCGAGAGAGAGAAAGAGAATGTACATCCAACCCCGAGCCGGGATTCGAACTTAAGTTCTCCCCATCCGTAATCAGTTACGCTAACCACTAGAGAGGTTTGGCTGCACAGTTGATATGTATATTTCAACTATAGGGCCATGCCATAAATTTATTAATTAACGTATTATTCAGCCCCTTTATAAACAGAATTAATACTTATAAACTTATTTTTGTATTTCTTATCGTCATTTTTTGGACGTCTTTCAAACTTTTAATGAAAATTTGTGAAATTATTAAATACTAAATTGTTGAAAACATGTAAATCATAAAATGCTGTGTTTAAAAAATAATATATATGATGATTTTTCATTTTTTTTCAAATTAATTTACATATGGAAGGTGAAGAATAAATAAAAACTGGAGGTTTAATTTATTTCTGATATGAGGAAGGAATAATTCAATAACATTTTAATAATTGTTTACAATTTTTTGCATTGTCCTGCATTTAAAGCATACATTTTAAAATAAGTTTGCACGCAGGGAAGAGAAATTATTCATACATTTATTTTCATAACAACAACATAAAGCAAATTAATACAAATAGCAAATTTAACAACAAATAACTAATATAATATTTCAAAATTTAACTAAAATCATTGTTTAAAAAACAGTACTCCTAATTTCATTAGTAATTAAAATATTACTGATGTTGCAATATTGTTTGAAATACTTCCAGCGGTTTAACGTAATCTAAGTGATAAGCTATTTATTTAAGTTGTTGGTTTATATATATTGACTGGTACGGTTTCTTAGTCTATATCCGAATACAACAAAACTGTATATTTGAATAGCTTTATTTGGTTATTTATGAAATTAAAAAAAAATGCAATTTTTTCATTGGTTTCACTGAAATGTTTAAAAAAGAAAGTGGTAAACTGTATTGGTAAAAAAGACTTAAAAGGGTAATCTATATTGATTTC
>JAPDSC010044975.1:61806-75291 GCA_026290005.1 Latrodectus geometricus
TATATATATATATATATATATATATATATATATATATATATGCATATACAGGGTGATCTTTTTTAAAGTTACAGTGTTTTGAGCGCTATCTAATAGACGAAATGGCACCAAACTTGGATAGATATGATAAAGTATGCTGGTGCACCAAGAAAAAAAAACTATCTTGGGTTTATTTTTTGAACAGAACTAATGTAGCTTTCATTAATGTAAAAATGTAATATTTAAATATGTATGTATAGCTAGAAAGCATATGTAAACTTCAAAATAGCACAAGAAAAATAAATAATGCTCGTAAAACACTAAAATTCTTAGAATATGAACAGAAAGCACGTTTTTATTTCATTTCCATTAAAAAATTATAGATGGCGTGCATGTTGCTAACTGTATCATTTATGTAAATTAGAGAAACACAGATAGACAATGAAACAGAATACAATAATATAACACAGCGCGCAATGTATTAAAAAATGAAGAATATAATTACGCTTATTATAACTGAGTGTAGCATATATATATAATATCTAAAATATAGTACTGCGATGACGGAATAAATTTTTCAAAAGTATAAAAGACAACACATAAAGACAAAGTATCAAGATTGAATTGTACGAAATAAAACAGAAATTGCTTAGGTATTTCGAAAATACTCATTTCAAAGTGTTGCGAAACGGAAATGCGAAATAGGTGTCTGTGTATTAGATGGGGAAAGAGTTCTCAGTTCCAAGTTTCTCTAGACAGTACTTAAATTTCTTAGAAGAAAGTTGAAGTAACAGCACAAGCTGAATTGTACGATAAAAAAGTGCCACTTACTAAAATGAAGAAAAGAGGTATTCCTCTACAGACAATCACTTGTGGCCATAATAGATTCTCCAGCCACTTGGGGATTTCTTATTCTTATATTTTCCAAGATTTCGTTTTAACAAAGCTTTTTATTAATAATGATTGTTATTACTATTTACATTTTCTTTGAAAATTCCTTTCAAAGTTGAAATTTGCTTGACTACAGAAACTTAGAGAAAACGAATGTGATTCTTGAATATAGGACAGTAATGTTTGAACTTTTGGAAGCTGAATGGTTAAGGATATTTTCAGGAACAAATCTCAACTTGTTCGCAAGCCCGCACGACTAATTATGTTAATTATTTCCAAGGATTACAGATAATTGTTACAATGAACAGCGTGTACAGTAACCAACTTAAAAAATACACTTGGTTTAGTAAAAGACACTTTCAGTAATAGTTCATGCAGTATCGTTAATCAAATCAGGATTTCATGAATTAGCATATGTAAGAGTTTGAGTATCAATTACATTCACGTCGCTTCTAATTGTTTAAGGGACGAATTTTGAATTTTAGTTGGGTTTTCCACATTAATATTGGAGAAATAGAGCTTCAGATGTCCAATTCCAAACCTGAATGTTTTTTAACAAAGTAATGTATTTCAATAAAAAAAACGTATTTTCAATTTTTGTAACTAATATGAGTGGATGATGAGAAATCTACATGGCATTCTCACGTATGTTATACAAACAATTGCCTTTTGAGGAAGGGAAAGAAGGTAACATCACACATTGTTGTTTAGTAGGTTAGAAAATGTAAAAATATGATCAGTTGGAACAATTGTTGTCAGACTTACTAGAGAAAACACATGTCTATGTTTCTCCCTTCTTGCACATTTCAAAGCACTGCATCTTCCTCAATGATAACAGGGACTTCCTTTTCTGCTCGTGTCTATATGATTGCAACATATGTCAACGATGGATCAACCATATTGATCTATTGAATTAATCTGCCCAATCACCAGATATATTGTGTATAGATTAGTTCTAGGTGAATATGGAATTCCTATGATATGAAACCCTCATTGACAGCAGAAAGACCATTTTTTAATATAATTTTGCAGCTAAAGAGTATAAATTGAGACATGTCTGAGAAAATCTCATTTTTTTAAGCAAAGAAGTTGCCATGTCATCACATCTCGGAACATAAATTTGAATATTTTACTTGATATCAGATGTATTCCATGTTAATTTGTTTTTGTGTTTATGAAAATTAAATAAACACTTTTTCCCTTATTTTATGTCTATCTACGGTACACTTTCCTAGTTATTGCTTAATCTACTCTTTTATAACCGTTTTATCAGTTTTGTAGTTTTGTGGGGGGGGGGGGGACAATTCGGTTTAACTGGAATTAAACGATCCTACTTTAAAGTTGTCTACAGAAATCTACGTAACTAGATATAGTAATGAGATATGATCTGCACTTGTATTTTATGGAAGTAAATATTTAAAACAGATATTATATATAGTATAAATATTATATAAGTATTACTTAAAGTAATAAGAATTATGCCCATTTTGCAGACAAGAATTTTTATTGGCGATATAAGGGCATAATATATGTGTGTATGTAAGGTAATTCTTATTATCTTAAGTAATACCTTAAGTAATATGAATTATTGCCATTAAAAAATACTTAAGGTAATAAGAATGAGGCTTAATGTGTCAGATAATTTTAAAAATTGATAAATTGTCATCAAATTTTAGCATAACTTGTGAAGATCAAATTAACCTTTATTATTATAATTCAAATTCATAAATTGCTTAGAAGTGGAAAAAAGAACATGGCAAAATATCACTTTCATATAGAAACATTTATATAATTACAAATATTCAAAGAAATGATGAATTGATAGAGAAAATACAAAACATAATAAGGTTCATAAAACATTAAAAATAATGTAAGATAAATAATTTACATCTTAGCATAACATAGAAGACAGTTCACAGTTAAAAGCTTTTAAAATATCATTGAGTCTTAGGTATCTGGTAGATTTTTACATAGATGGTTAAATACATTTACGTTTTCCATGGGTGATAGTTCAAATATTTTTCAATTACTCTGCCCAACAAATTTAAATGCAACTACGAGCAAAAGCATCGATACTCAGAAGCGAAAATCCTTTTATCGTTCGTCATCAAATGCTGGGAACATACAACTGACTTTTTACTCTGAAGTAAACGGTTTTATTGCCAATTATTGTGCTGATCCTGGTATAATAGTATGAATGTGTTTTATTCCATCATTTTAAGCTATTTTTTTAATAACTATAGGCATTATAAAAAAATTTGATATCAGTTAATTGCGATAAAATCATGCAAATCAGATTAAAGTAATTCAAAATAAAAGGGCAAATGTAATTGAAAATTTCTAAACTGTCTCAAATAATTAAAGTGTGTATTATTTCATTCAAAAGTAAATCATTTAAAAAGTTATCAAAAGTAAAGTATTTCGGAAAAAAATATATTTAATGTTAGGTATAAAATAAACATGTCAACTTTGCGGATGAGAATTTATTATAATGAAACTTATATTTGATCTTTTGGAGAAACAATTATTTACTCGACAAACTAGCATATTGACAATAAAAATATAACGAAAAAAATACTAAATTATTCAATTATAAAAAATTTCATTTGTACTTAAATTGCTCAAATATATACCATTTCGAAAAAAAAATATAATCAAATAAGTAAAAAACTCTAACAAAACTTGTTTCTATAGATTAAAGTAAATATTGGACACTGGGCAAAGCAGAAGAAAAACAGTTATGAAATTTTGAGTGGAACATTTTGAAAAAGATTTTTGGACTTTTGGAAAATTTTGAACACTTTGAAAAACAATTTTAATTTTTGAAAACTATAAATTTCAATCAATTCATTAAAAATATCATGGTTCAGGAAATCTTAACAGTGAGCAATTTCTGTAAATACAAGTGAAGACAATCGTTTTCCATGCATGCTAGTATGACATTAAATAACGTATTACAGTAGAATGGTTAAGGAAATTTGTACTGTGCATACAGATTATTAATAATATAAATTTATTCAAAACGGATATGTTAGTTTTTTATCTATACGCAGACAGGATGAAGATATTATCATTTATTTAACTTACTTGTGTGTTCAGTTTAAAATTACATGCACGAATTTTCATATGAAATAAATAATGCACAAACACATTATTCCTAAATAGTCTAGCAGTCAAAAAAAACAGAATTAAGTTAAAGTAAAATTATGCTTCTAATTTTAACTAAGAAGTAAATAAAACATGAAAGAAAATAAACTTAGGAAATTGCAATTGTTCATAATGATATAGTTAGTTGATAATATGCGTGGGCTCACATTCATTTTTTTCAATTTAACGTAAAACAAAATTTGACAAAAATGAGAAAATCACATTAACTTTCAAAAATGTAATTCAAGTCTTGGAATATAAATTTGAGAGCTGGAATAAGAACTACAGCAATATAATTAGTTTGATTATGTGAAATCTAGAAAAGTAAAAAGTAGTGGGAGAGTACATTTATCTAATTATTTGGAATTCATAATTTTGTTAAAATTATTTTATAACTGTATATTTCAAAAATTAGATGTGTAAAGTTTTTGAAATTTCTCCGATTTTATTTTTAGTGAAATATTTCACATAATTTAAATGCTCATACTTTGTATTTTATAAAAGAAAAATCATTATCCAAATCATTTTAAATTGAAAGAATAAACACTATTTAACAACAAAATATTACACACGCATATGTATGTGTGTATGTTACGGTGAAACACCGAAATCTGGAGAATGTCGACATTCACCGATGAATGTCAACATTCACATAGTCGCTTGGCGTATGTCCGAAGTATTTGCTAAATACCCTTATTTCTAACTTTCACCGGTGAATGTCGACATTCACCATGCACTAATGATGAATGTTGAACATGTCCTATATTTATATTTTTTTCTCCGTTATTCAGTCACGATAAATTTTTCGCCTTTCTTTCTGAGAGGAATGACTAAGACATAAAACACACAGTACTTTTAAAATGAGAAAGGAAAATTATAGAAGTAAAAAACTTACTTAATTATAAAGTACGTTCGAATGAGAATATAAAATAATAGTAATAAAAAACTTACTAAATTATGTGATTTTCACATAATTTAGTAAATTTATTGCAATAAATCTTATTTATTGCAACAACTTAAACTATTATGCCACTTTGAGTTGCACAAGAGGGCCTTGCTTTTACAACTGCATTTATTTGTGGAACACTTCTTTTTGCAATGACAGCGTGTATAGCCTTGCCCACCACTTCTCGAAATAGCTGCAGCTGCTTCTCTCAGCGAAATTTCTTGAAAAGAAATTTTATCTATGGGAAGGAGTCTTTTCTTTTCAAATTTCGAACTGATTACGTGTGTAATGCTGCTTGAAGGTACCATTTTCATTCGCAAGTTTATAGAAGTCGGAGTCTTCTATTCCAATAACAACCGGTAACACATTTCGGTTATCTGTACGACCACGGTCAACACCAGGGACTTGTATTCATACAGTATCACCAATTTGAGCAGGAGGAAATTGATTTTGAGAGGTTCGCAACATTTTTGTTGCTTGCAGTAGAAGATTCTCTTTCGCGGCCGCTCCTTTTTTATAGAAATTAAGTCGTGTTCTTCATTCAGAATTATATGTGAAGACGTGGTAGATTGAAAATCCTCTTCAATATTTTTCTTTGGAATTTGGATTTCGGTTTGACCACCGCTCAAATTTTTTTCAGAAGTATTACCAGTTTCTTCAAACTGTTCTTCGGTTTCAAAAGTATTGGCGATATCTTCAAGTTGTTTCTCAGTTTCGATACCAGCGATTTGTTCGCTTGGCAAAAAAGACGATGCTATGCCTCTTTTCGCTTTAATGCCAAACATGGCTTCATAAGGACTTTGGCGTATTCCTTCGTGGTATATAGTGTTTTTGGCAAATTGAACAAAGAGTAAACCTTCTGACCATTTATTTGTATTGTTATCGTTCATACATGCAGTTAGCATATTCTGTATATCCTGATTGGCCCTTTCAACTGAGCCTTGTGTTTGACTAAGACGAGGCTTTCCATGAACTATCTTAACATCTTTCCACATAGCGCATATTTCGGATATGACTTGATTACTGAATTCTCTACCATTATCTGATTGCAATATTGCTCGAGCACCAAATATTAAAAATATTGGAAGAATGTGATACGCTACTTCTTCAGCCCTCTTAGATTTCAAAGGTCATAGCTGGAGAAACTTAGTTAAATGATCTTGATACACTATTATGAATTTATATTCACCATCTGAGTTTGACTGCAGATCTATGATCAAATTGACATCTTGAGTTTAATTCAGAACAGATCATTGGTTTCACAACAATACCTTTCTTAGGTGTACTGCGTTTCATTTGACATTGTTTGCATAGATTTAAATACAAGATTACAACTTCATATGTAATATTTTTGTATTTAATTTGCAACTCTTTAAGCATATGTGTTCTTCCTCCATGTCCTATCCTGGTGTGAGCTTCATATAGTATACTAAACAATTCCTCATTGGTAACATAATTCTGTACATTCGTTTCTTCTGGTTTTAATGGTGCAATTAACTTCTCTTCATCATTAATTTTTAAACGTCAAAACGTTTTAATCGTCTGTAATCCAAAGGTGTGTAGCGCTTAGTTTTAGCGGAAACCCCTTTAGAAAGTATTTTAGAGTAATTTTCTCTTGAAAAATAAAAGCAATTGTCTTCTCTTTTACCAGAAATTAATGCATTTAACTTTTCAAGAAATAGATCACGATTCACTGCAGTATCCATTCTTATAAATCAGAAAAAAAAAATTAAGAAAACTTTGCTCTCACCATTGAACTTTGCATATGCATAAGACTGACAAAGGATTTGGCTGGAAACAGCCAGTCACCAGGATTTGGCGGAGACTCCACCAAAACAAAGGATTTGGCAGATTTAGCGAGAAACAGCCGTTCGCTTCTTTGTCGGCTCCTCTCTTTTCGACCTCCACCAAAGCAAATCCGTGATTGTTGACATACACCGGTGAAGGTCCGAATGTACAAGAATGTAACGAAATATTCGATCTTTCACCGACGTATTTGGTGTTTGTTGACATTCACCGGTGAATGTCGACATTCTCCGACTTCGGTCTTTCACGGTAACATGTACATTAAATGCATTGCAATGTTACTCGGAATCTATAGCAAACAATAGCACCTATTGAAACAAAAAATGTATCAAAAGTCTTAAATTCAAAGAACAAATGCTTTATGAGTTTTTCTCTAATTTTAAATTCCCTTTAGAGATATTTCACTGTCTAAAATTTCACGTTTGATTTGTACGTATTATGCAAATAAAGATTTTAGTATAATTATATTTACGATTTTTAATGTTACTCTAACGAGAGTGTGTAAGGTGAAGGAAGCTTGGTTAATCATTAGAAGATAGGGAGTTTGAATCTTGACCTAACTGAAAACTCATTTTATTATTTAATGGCAGCTGAGGAGGCATGTGAAATATATCGTGGTTGCAATATCCTCCATGTGAAATGATACCTCTGTGGATGTCAGGGCACATCTGGGGGTCTTCTGTTTTTAAATTAAAATACATACCCACTTTTGCGGTTACGAAGGAGGGCCCACTCTATTAACCTCTACATAAAAGTGTCACCATTCCCACCCCTTGTAGTGTAAAACATTGAACATTCTAATTTTCGGGCATTGGAAAAAAAAAACAACCGATTATAACGTACAAATTTAAATGAAAACATTCAGGTAACTCAGCATTTAAACTATATCAAACCTTATACATATAGAAATCTAGTTTTAATCATTTACCTAGAAATAGGTAAACTAAAGAAATTCTAACCATATTTTTCAATGATAAACTTGATTTCATTTTTAATAATTTTATATTTTGTAATTTACACAGATTTTTCAACATTATGTTACTTTTGTGTTCCCATTTTATCCCTATCATCTTAAATTTATAATTTTTTACGTGCTTTATGTATAATATATGATTGTAGAATCCTAAAGCCTGAATTGAGAATAATTATTCTCAATTTATGGTTTAGCATAACCAAGGCTATAGAATATGTCCATATTATTTTTATTCTCTTTTTGTCTGATGAGCTTTATGTTTTTTTCCTAAACATCCCTTTGCGATTCTAAATAGTTTGAAAAGGCACAAACTTGTTTCCAAACAATTACCTTGATATAAATTAAATAAATATATCTGGAATAATTTAGAATATTTCAGAAGTTGTTGAATAACATTCCGTAAATAATTCTGCTATTCTGCATATTCCATTGCGTATTCCATTGTGCCGAACAACGTATTCCATAGCGACAAACTTTAGTAAATTCATCACATTTTCTAATATTTACAAATATTTGGGAGCTTTCGATTCCTTAAAGACTTGTCGGAATCTTAAATGCAAATTCGTAGAGACAGATATACAAGATATTCATATAAATTTGTTATACAATATCAAGTAAGTTCCAAACTGCAATTCCTTTATTTTTTTTTTTTTTTTTTAGGAATCATTTCATATTTTGAATTAATGAGACATCATTTTAAAAAATCTATTTCAAATGTACTTCGATGTAGTTAGGCTGTGTAAATTAGTACTGTATGAATAGTAGTTCTGTATAAAATTGTGTTGTCTAAATGGTGTCACGAAATAGTGGAAAATTAGTTTTGAAAATAATGCTATTTTCCAGTGTGCAAATTGTACAGCAATAATTGTAATACTGTAATATAGATTTTTAAGTTCTAAAATCGTGCTTATTGGTGCCAAATATGAAAAGTTTTATATTAAGAGGTCAGATAAATTCAACTCATTTTAATCAAATATTAAATTAAGCTTAAATGATAAAAACCACAGTAAAATTCTTAAACATATTTTGACAGTAATTTCATGCAAAATAAAAACTTAAATATGAAGGTAAATATTTATAACTTGAAACATAGAACATATGTTCTCATTGTACAACGTATAAACATAAATTAAAATATAATTAATTTTGTCTACAGAATGAAATAACAACAGATATCAAACAAAATTAAACAGAATGTATTTCGATTTATTTTAGATTTCGTAATATCAAAAATTTCTAATGCTTCTGAAAATTAAAAAGGTGAACATTATATAATGAAGTAAAATATGCTTTAAAAACTAATATATCATTTTTTCTTAGCATTAGTTTTTTTCTTGAAAATTATGTCCAAATTTTCCTTCAAATTTAATTTTTGTTTTGAATAAATAAATTTATTTCCTCACGATATGATCAATTGAAAATATATAACGTAATCAAAATAATTTTATTAAAATAATGTACACATAAAGAAAATTTATTCTAGGTTCGAAAAATGTATGTGTTTACTTAATTGTTTTGGATGTCTATTCAATGAGAGGCTGTATAATTTAACCAAAATTAACGTGAACATTTTATAGGGAATAAATTTTAAATTTGTTTCCCTGTGGTATTAGAAATACAAAGTAGCGCATTCATATAACGTTTCTACCAGACAGCAATAAATATCAATGGTAAATTATCACACTCCAGACAACGTTAACAGAAGATTAATGAGCAAAGTGACAGGAACACTTTTCTGAATTTGTCCTCAGGAACATTTTTTCCCCAAGTCAAGAAAGAGAAATTCCCTTTTTCGGAAATTATAATTTCTATAGAACCCTTTTTCAGCCCTTTTTCGTCGAATATATATTTTTGTTAAAGTCTACCAATAAATTTATCATTCGTATGTTTATTCTCTTATGATAATATACACGAAGCCCCGAAGTAAGCATGGATTGTTTTGGGATTTCAATTATCTAATAGTTTCATAGGGTTAGAGAATTGTTGGCATTAACTACACAATCTGAAAATCATCGAATGATGACTTAAACCAATGTTTATTTAAAAGAAATACTTTAAAAAACTTTCAATTTTTTTTTAAATTGCAAGTTATTTAGGAATAATAATGAGGATTAATAACATAATTTTAATTTTTAATAAATTATGATTTTTTCAATATTTATCCAAGAAAAATATTTTCAAATTTATCACACAATGTTTTAGAAAAAGTTTCAATTAATAATACTTAATAATTTAAAATGAAAGTTGAATTTACTTTGACTACTTCTTATATTGTCATATTTACAATTTATTAAACATTCGTATTGAAATAATAGATAATATGTCCAAATAAAATGTTAAAATATGTTCTTAATACATTTGTCAGCAAAAAATAATTTGAATAGAGTGAATTTATTTTATTAAGTAATTTAGAAATATATGTCCTAACATTACTGAGAATAAATTCTGTTATATGGAACGTATTTTAATTGATAGTATTTCGAGTTAAAATAAAGAACGTTATTTAATATTTAATTTCAGCTTAAGCCATGAGTATTCAAATGAAAATTTGTTTTGAAAGTTATCTACCATTGTTTTAGTTTGTCTGAATTTCTCAGCACTCTATAAAATAAGAAACTTTTTCCCATAAAATGAGGTTATATAAATATAATGTTTTCACTGAAAATATGACAATATGTACAAAAAATACTCTACAAAAAAATTTATAAGGAGACATTTCATTATATCTAATGCTAACAAAACAGTGGCTATAAGATATAGTTTTGCATTAATTTCAAAATAGTAAGCCATTAAATAGTCTGATATCTGAAGAAGTAAACACTATGAAATTTAAAATTATACTAATATTGGTTAATAAAAAATTCCATATTTTTATAACCAATATTATTATATTTCAGTAAATAACATTTACATTGCTATGTCTTTTCTTATAATGTCATAAAATTCTTACAAACAATTCAAGAAGATTTTAATAAAATTTTTCGCTGAGTAACTTTTGTATTACTTTTTCGAAATTCAGTTGCTGAAACTAAAATAGTGTATTTATCACTCCATATCCTGCTATGATATTTAAAATCAATATTTTTTTTATTACTTTCTTTATTCAGGATAATGTGTATTTTTTCCCTTGGCAAACAAATCAGAGTTTTGTGTCGTATCCGTCTCCATTTTTCTAAGCTACCTATTTTTCAAATACTGTTAGAAGCCAATATTGAGCGTGGAACTTCCAGCGGCAAGTCCATCCAGCAGATATTTTCAAAATCCACCCCCGTATTTATCACGATATCCTCTCCTCTCCCCCAAAATGGCATTTCCCTTTGAAAATTTCGTCTGGAAAAGCACGATTGGCAGTTGCTATAAGCCTCTGCTATCCATACACATGATATAGGAGGTGTGGATTTGCGAGAAAAAAGGGAATGTGTTTGAGCTTTGGAACGCTTTTGATCCTTCTCACCGATATATATATCCCCATAGCAGAAAAACAGATTTTCTGTTCAAAGCATACCCTTTGTATAAATAGAGATATGCGGACGAAAAATGATTTTTTATGCGAATGGAGAAAACAGTCTGTTTGCATGGTAAATAAAGGATATTTTTATGTAGGAAACTCAGTTTCGTGAAAGCAAAATATGTCGCATTATCTAGTGAATGGAAAGAACGTGAATCGTGCCTTTAGTCTTCATTTCTTATTCGTGTAAGAAATGTCTTATTTTTCCTAAAAATATTTAAATATTCGAACTCATATACTCAGCATTTAAGGCAATGAATATCAGGAAACTTTATAACTCATTTTAAGTATTCATAATATACAAGAAAATATTGAATGTTGAAAGGTTTAAAGGTAGGTTACCTAATTCTTTCTATTAAAATTGTCAAGGATAACATTGTATTTTCATTTTGTTGTGTATGCATATACACTAAGATCGTCCCTATCAATTTATTTTAATTTGACCAAGAAAGATATAACAATCAGAATAATGAAACAAAGCTGATTTTATTAAATATATCATCATGTTGATGCCAAAATAATAAAACAATATTGCTGTAAATTTATCATCCCTATCAATTTACTGTAATTTGACCAATAAAGATATAACAGTCAGAATTGTGAAACAAAGCTGATTTTATAAAATATATCATCATGTTGATGTCAAAATAATAAAACAATATTACTGTTATTATATCATCCCTATCAATTTACTTTAATTTGACCAATAAGGATATAACAATCAGATTAGTGAAACAAAACTGATTTTTATAAATATATCACCATGTTGATGCCAAAATAATAAAACAATATTACTGCAATTATTCTAATCGGTGATCAGCTTGTTTTTATATGAATATATAGATTTTATAGTTTTTCTTATAAAGCATGTAGAGCTAATTTTTTTTATTTATTAAATGATATATTTTTCTTATAAAAGAAAAACATGTATCATAGTGTTATAAATTCACATTTATACCGATAATATTTAGTAGATGATACTTTATTCAAAAGACAAAGCAAATTTGTTTAATATAAAATGATAATGAAATTTAATTCCACATAATGAAATAAAAGCATTATTTTAGATCTTTCTATTTTGACAACATTCTCCAACAATAATCCAGTTGAAAAAATATAGCTTAAAGAATACTATATTTAACAGAAGGCTGTAATTACCACTTACTAGTGATTTTTGGTTATTTTTTTATTAGAACAACGCTGAAATGAAAGATATTCTATGCAGAGACATGTACAATTTATTTTTTCTTAATAATAGAAGCAGCATTTATTTTGCTATTCAAATTACTGATACTGGCTTTAGCAGGTACAAAAAATTAGACTTACAACATGAATATTATCTTTTTGCAACTTAATTAAATGCAAAAGGGATGCGTGAATTCATAATGGAATTTCCTAAATGCTTTATCTAAATTTTGATTTTCTTTGATTTAAAATGCCAACTAATTTCTGACTTGAAAAAGAAAAAACTTTCATTTCTATTTTCATATATATATTTGCAAACAAATGTATATGAATCTCTTCTTCGAACAATACAAGAATTTTTTATTCACATACAATTGAAAACAATGCAATTTTGAAGGGATATACAACCAAAATTATAAAGATAATATTAAAATTGTCTTTTTTATGTTTAATACATTGTCAAAATTTTATTTGTTACTCATTTAATTGAATTTATGATAATCCTGGTTTTTCTCCTTATATATTATTAAAATAAATATGTTTAAGGAGAAACCACAGTATTCACATGAATGCATAAAAAACATTAATAATGAAATATGTTGACATTTTTTTATTAAATTCAATATTATGTTTTATTCCTATTTTATTTTTAGGCAAATTTATCTTCACATTTATTACGATATAAAGCATTGTTAAAAAGGATTATATTAATTCAAACATGCTCTATTTTCATTTATAAGTGCAAGTTTCTAATTTATTAGCTTAACTTTTACAATCAAAAAAAAATTTTTTTTATGTGGAAAGTATGAAAATTATGAAGTAAATTTTAACCATGACATGCATCACTATGAATATCTGTACTAACTATACGTACAAATTTATAGCAACTAACACATCGGGTATTCTATTTCACAATTAGGTACTATTCATAACACTTTAGATTTATTACTAAAAGCTCAATTTAACAAAGTCAAAGGCTTTTGCTAATTTTTATTAATAGAATTTTTTTTTCCATTTACATTCATCTTTTCATAATACAACATTCTAGAT
>JAPDSC010044975.1:90660-103693 GCA_026290005.1 Latrodectus geometricus
TATATACAGGGTGACCTTTTTTAAAGTGACAGTGTTTGGAGTGCCCTCGACCTCGATGATCTAATAGCTGAAATGGGACCAAACTTGGTATTTAGACTAATCAAAACATGGGACAAAAGATTCCTTGAAAAAAAAATTTAGTTCCAGAAATTGCCGTTAGGGCAATTTGTGGCGCTTTACAATGTATAAAATGTGAGAAAAGAAAAATACTAACACATAAAATCGTACAGTTTAATTATTAATGTTTATTTACTACATTAACTTCTCCGGTGAGGAATTATACCGCATTCAATGTGAGCATCGTTCTCAGAAATAACACCACACATTGTGCACAAATTTCTCCATAGCCGTAAGTAATATATCACGATTATTAAGTAATATATCTCGATTATAACGATAATAAGTAGTATATCACGATTATAAGTAATATATCACGATTATAATGAATATTCCGCACTATCTTTATTATGTTGTCATTTGGAATAGACAAATTTCATATTCCAACAACATAAACTTGAGATTTTAAATAACCCTAGAACCAAAAATCGTAATTTTGTAATTTTTTTTCTGGTTTGAAATTCTGAAGAGCTGCGGATGCATTACATTAATTTATGTAATATAGCTTTACCTGTAACGCACATTTCAGTAACGTGAGAGGCATGGTCACTGGAGCTAGTTTATTTTAACTGAGATTATTTATAGGAGCTGTCTACTATTTATTATAAAACATAATATAATAAATAGATATATTATATAACATAACTATTATAGAGCCTTTATTACTATCGCTGTCATTGCACAACATTTCCATTTTTCTTTGATACCCATCTTTTATGCTAATTCTCATTATTGTAAACAATAACAGAGCCACAAAATGCCCTAGCGGCGATTTTTAGAACTAATTTTTTTTTCATGGAATCCTTTTCCCCATGTTTTGGTTAGTCTAAAAACCAAGTTTGGTGCCATTACGGCTATTAGATAACGCTACAGGGTGTTCCAAACACTGTCACTTTAAAAAAGGATCACCCCGTATGTATGTATATATATATATTCACTTTTATTAACTATAATATGAATGGGATAATTAAAGTATTTTATGAATGAAATGTTATTGTTTTACATATATTTGAAGTTAATTCAGTTTCTTATTATTATGGATAAAAAGAAAAAGAGCATTCAACGTGAGTAATAATTATAGATATATTATTTGTAAGAAGAAGTCATTAGTACTATCCTTTGAAACAAATATCTTATATTTAGTAAGAATGTCAGAAGATGGTGAGTTTAAACTCCGATTTAAAGGAATATCCGTCTTGATGATTAAGGGTGACTGGTGCACGGTTAAGTAGATCCTGGCTGTCATGTCAACCAAATAAACTGATACCTCTGGGGGAGGGGCATGTCAAGCATTGAGACTCTTTTTCTTGGTTCCTACTTCTCATCTACGAAGACTCACTCAACTGCTTCTATCTTACTAGTAGAGCGCAACTTAAGGATAGATACGGTAAAGTATGCTGGTGCACCAACAAAGAAACTCTCTTGGGTTTATTTTTTAAACAGAACAAATGTAGCTTTCATTAATGGAAAAATGTAATATTTAAATATGTATAAGTATAGCTAGAAAACACATGTAAATTTCAAAATAGCACAAAAAAATAAGTAATGCTCGTAAAATACTAAAATTCTTAGAATATGAACAGAAAGCACGTTTTTTTTTCATTTCCATTAAAAAATGATAGATGGCGCGCATGTTGCTAACTGTATCATTTATGTAAATTAGAGAAACACAAACAGACAATGAAACAGAATACAATAATATAACACAGCGCACAATGTATTAAAAAATGAAGAGTATAATTAGGCTTATTATAACTTAGTGTAGCATATACATAATGTCTAAAATATAGTATTGCGAAGACGGAATAAATTCTTTAAAAGTATAAAAGACAACACATAAAGACAAAGTATCAAGATTGAATTGCACGAAATGAAACAGAAATTGCTTAGGTGTTTCGAAATACTCATTTCAAAGTGTTGCGAAACGGAAATGTGAAATAGGTGTCTGTGTATTAGATGGGGAAAGAGTTCTCAGCTCAAAGTTTCTCTAGACAGTACTTAAATTTCTTAGAAGAAAGTTGAAGTAACAGTACAAGCTGAATTGCACGATAAAAAAGTGCCACTTACTAAAATGAAGAAAAGAGGTATTCCTCTACAGACAATCACTTGTGGCCATAATAAATTCTCCAGCCACTTGGGGATTTCTTATTCTTATATTTTCCAAGATTTCGTTTTAACAAACCTTGCTATTGATAATGATTGTCTCCAAAATTTACATTTCCTCTGAAAATTCCTTACAAAGTTGTAATTTGCTTGACTACAGAAACTTAGAGAAAACGAATATGATTCTTGAATATAGGATCGCAGACAATAATGTTTGAAGTTTTCGAATTTGAATGGTTAATGGTATTTGCAAAAGCAAATCTTGCTATCGCATCTTTGCAAGCCCGCACGACTAATTATGTTAATTATTTCCAAAGATTACAGATAATTGTTACAGTGAACAGCGTGTACAATAACTAACTTAAAAAATACACTTGGGCTAGTAGAAGACACTCTCAGTAATAGTTCATGCAGCATCATTAATCAAATCAGGATTTCACGAAATTCCATATGCAAGAGTTTGAGTAGCAATTACATTCATGTCGCTTCTAGTTATTTAAGGGATAAATTTGAATTTTGTAGGGGTTTTCTACATTAATATTGGAGAAATGGAGCTTCAGATGTCCAATTCCAAACCTGAATGTTTTTCAACAAAGTAATGTCTTTCAATAAAAAAAAAGTATTTTCAATTTTCATAACTAATATGAGTGGATGATGAGAAATCTACATGGCATACTCACGTATGTTATACAAACAATTGCTTTCTGAGGAAGGGAAAGAAGTTAACTAATCACACATTGTAGTTTAGTAGGTTAGAAAATGTAAAACATATGATCATTCGGAACAATTGTTGTCAGATTTACTAGAGAAAACACATGCTTCTGTTTCTCACATCCTGTACATTTCAAAGCACATGCACCTTCCTGTATGATACCAGGAAATAGGACAACCGACTATTTCAACATTTTTGTTCGTGTCTAAATGATTGCAACATATATTTACGATGGATCCACCATATCGATTAATCTTCCCAATCACCAGATACTTTGTGTATAGATTAGTTAGATCTAGGTTAATATGAATTTATTATGATATGAAACCCTCATTGACAGCAGAAAGACCATTTTTTAATATAATTTTGCAGCTAAAGAGTATAAATTGAGACATGTCTGAGAAAATCTCATTTTTTTAAGCAAAGAAGTTGCCATGTCACCACATCTCGGAACGTCAATTTGAATATTTTACTTGATATCAGATATATTTCATGTTAATTTGTTTTTTCAGTTTATGAAAATTAAATAAACACTATTTCCCTTATTTTGCGTCTATCTACAGTGCACTTTCCTATTTATTGCTTAATCTACTCTCCTATAACCGTTTTATCATATTTGTAGTTTTGTGTGTGTGTGGGGGGAGACAATTCGGCTTAACCGAAATTAAACGACCCTACTTTAAAGTTGTCTACAGAAATCCACGTCACTAGATATAGCAATGAGATATGATATGTACTTGTATTTAATGGAAGTAAATATTTAAAACAAATATTAGGTTGGGGAAAAAGTAATCCATTATTTTTTCGGTAGACGTCTGTAGTGCTCGATATCTCGTGAGGTATATATCAAACAATTTCAGATTTATGCTCGTTGGAAAGCTGACATTTGACACTAAAATATCCTCTTGCGGTTTTTTGTTTAATTAATTCAGTTAGGAGTACAAGGTTTTAAAAATGGAAGACAACAAATAGAAAATTCGATACATTTTCGTTTTTCTCTTCTAACGGCGAAAACGATTGCCAGGTGGCTAAAATTGTGAAAGATGTTTATCGTCCTATATAAGACTGTAACAACCAGTTACGTACAATTTTTGTTTCGTCGATTCCGTTCAGGTATTTTTGATGTTAGAGATGCACCTCGCATGTGGATACAGCATCGTCGAAAATGTCTGTAAAATATCAAAAATGTCGAAATTGACCGCAAGTCAGCAGTAGTAACGTGCAAGACCTAAAAATCTACATGAAAACTGTTTTAAACCTTTTTACAAAGTGAATCCAAAAGAAGTTACATGAAGTTCACGTGGAAATAATGGATTTCTTTTTCCCCAACCTAATATTATTTATAGTATAAATGGTATCATATCCCATTTCGCCGACAAGTATTTTTATCGGTGATATAAGGGCATAACATCTGTGTGTATGTAAGGTAATTCTTATTACCTTACTTACCTTCTTATTACCTTAAGTAATAACTAAAGTAATATGAATTATGCCCATGGAAAATATTTAAGATAATAAGAATGATGCTTAATGTGTTAAATAACTTTTAAAAATTGATAAATTTTCATCAAATTTTAGCATAACATGTGATGATCAAATTAACCTTTATTATTATAATTCAAATGCACAAATTGTTTAAAAGGGAAAAAAGGAACATGGTAAAATATCACTTTTCTATTAAAACATTTATACAATTACAAATATTCAAAGAAATGATGAATCGACAGAGAAAATACAAAACATAATAAGGTAAATAAAACATTAAAAATAATGTAAGATAAATAATTGATATCTTAGCATAACATACAAGACAGTTCACAGTTAAAAGCTTTTAAAATATCATTGAGTCTTGGGTATCTTGTAGATTTTTACATAGATGGTTAAATACATTTACGTTTTCCATGGGTGATAGTTCAAATATTTTTCAATTACTCTGCCCAACAAATTTAAATGCTACTGCAAGCAAAAGCATCGAAACTCAGAAGCAAAAATCCATTTTTTGTTCTTCAACAATTGTTGGGAACTCACACGGGACTTTTTACTCTGAAGTAAAAGGTCTTTTTACTAATTATTGTGCTGATTTTGGAATAATAGTATGAATATGTTTTATTCCATCATTTTAGGCTATTTTTTTTATAAATATAGGTATTATAAAAAAATTTGATATCAGTTAGTTGAGATAAAATCATGCAAATCAGATTAAAGTTATTCAAATTAAAAGGGCAAATGTAATTGAAAATTTCTAAATTGTCTCAAATAATTAAAGCGTGTATTATTTCATTTAAAAGTAAATCATTTAAAAACCTTTCAAAAGTAAAGTATTACGGAAAAAAATGTATTTAATGTTAGGTATAAAATAAACATGTCAACTTTGCGGATGAGAAATTTATTATAATGAAACTTATATTTGATTTTTTTGCAAAACAATTATTTACTCGACAAACCTGCATATTGACAGTAAAAATATAACGAAAAAATTTTAAATTATATAATTAAAAAAATTTTCATTTGTATTTAATTTACTCAAATATGTATACCATTTCGAAAAAAAATGAAATCAAATAAATAAAAAACTCTAGCAAAACTTGTGTTTTCATAGATTGAATTAAATACTGAACATAAGACAAAACAGAAGATTTTGAAAAAGTATTTTGGGCTTTTGGAAAATTTTGAAAAATATTTTTGGATTTTTGGAAATTATAAATTTCAATCATTTCATTAAAAAAAACACGTTTGAGGGAATCTTAATGGTGAGCAAATTTTATAAAGTCGTGTAAAGATAATCGTTTTTCATACATGCTAATATGGCATTAAATAACGTATAACAGCAGAATGGTTAAGGAAATTTGTACCGTGCTCACAGATTATAAATAAAGTAAGTTTATTCAAAACGGATTTATCTATACGCAGAAAAGATATTACCATTTATTTATTTTACTTTTTCTGTGTAAAATTACATGCATGTATTTTCATATAAAGGAAGTAATGTTCAAACACATTATTCTTAAATATTCTGGCAGCCAAAAAAATAAAATTAAGTTAAAACAAAATTATGCTTTTAATTTTCTTGAAGTAAATAAGAACATAAAAGAAAAAGAAAATAGACTTGAATTGCATTGTTCATAATGATGTAGTTAGCTGCTTGTGCGTGGGCTCGAATTCGTTTTTTTCGATTTAACATAAAAGAAAATTTGACAAATATGAGAAAGTTACATTAGCTTTCAGAAATGTAATTCAAGTCTTGAAATATAAATTTGAGAACTGAAATAAGTAAAACAGAGTATAATAGATTGATTCTGTGAAATCTAGAAAAGTAAAAAGTGAAAAATAATGTGAGACTACATTTCTCATGATTATTTGACATTTATATTTTTTTTAAAATTATTTTATAACTATATATTTTGAAAATTAGATGTGTAAAATTTTTGAAATTTCACCGTTATTTTTAGGGAAATATTTCGCATAATTTAAATTCTTCTTATTTTGTATTTTATAAAAAAAAATATTAGTTCAAGTTAAAGAAACGCATTTTAAACTTTCTAAACCAAATCCTACATTTTAAATTGAAACAATATATACTATTTAACAATAAAATATTACACACACATATGTATGTGTGTATATTAAATGCATTGCAATGTTATTCGGAATCTATAGTAAACAATAGCACCTATCGAAACAAAAAAAAAATGTATCAAAATGTCTTAAATTGTAAAAACAAATGCTTTATGAGTTTGTTTTTTTTCTAATTTTGAATTTTGTTTAGAGATATTTCACTGTCTAACATTTCACGTTTGATTTGTACATATTATGCAAATAAAGATTTTATTATAATTATCTTTACGATTTTTAATGTAACTCTAACTAGAGTGTACGTTGAAAGTAGCTTGGTTAATCATTAGAAGATAGGGATTTTGAATCTTGACCCAATTGAAAATCCATTTTATTATCAAATGGCAGCTGAGGAGGCATGTGAAATATATCGTGATCGCAATATCCTCCATGTGAAATGATACTTTTGTGGCTGTCAGGGCAAATCTGGGGGTTTTCTGCTTTTAAATTACGAATACACATCAACTTTTGCGATTATAAAGAAGGGCCCACTTTATGGACCTCTACATAAAATTGTTAACACTCTCACCCCTTGTAGTTTAAAACATTGAACGTTCTAATTTTCGGGTACAACAGATTATAACATACAAATTAAAATATTAAATATTCAGGTAACTCAGTATTTCAACTGTATCAAATATTATACACATAGAATTCTGTTTTGAAATGTAATCATTTATTTAGAAATATCTAAACTAAAGATATTCTAACCTTATTTTTCATTCATAAAATTGATTTCATCCTTAGTACTTTCATATTTTGTAATGCAGATTTTTGAACATTATGTTATTTCCGAGTTCCTGTTTTATCCCTATTCTCTTAAATTTATAAATTTTTAAGTGCTTCATGTATAATGTGTGATTGTAGTAACTTAAACGCTGAATTGAGAGAAAATCTCTGACAGAACAAAGGCTATAGAATATGTCCATATTATTTTTATTCACTTTTTGTTTGATAAGCATTATGTTTTTTCCTAATCATCCTTTTGTGACTCTAAATATTTTGAAAATGCACAAGCTTGTTTAAAAGCAATTACCTTGATATAAATCAATTAAATATATCTAGAATAATTTAGAATATTTCAGAAGTTGTTGAATAACATTACGTAAACAATTCTGCCATTCTGTATATTCCATTAGGCCGAACAATGTATTCCCTTGCGGCAAACTTTAGTAAATTCATCACATTCTCTCATATTTACAAATATTTGGGAGCTTTCGATTCCTTAAAGACTTGCCGGAATCTTAAATGCGAATTCGTAGAGACAGATATACCAGATATTGATATAAATTTGTTATAGAATACCGAGTGAGTTCCAAACTGCAATTCATTTATTTTTTTTAGGAATCATATCATTTTTTGAATTAATGAGACATTGTTTTAAAAAATCTATTTCAAATGTACTTTGATGTAGTTAGACTATGGAAATTAGTATTGTATAAACAGTAGTTCTGTATGAAATTTTGTTGTCTAAATGGTGTCATGAAATAGTGGAAAATTAGAGTTGAAAATAATACTATTTCCCAGTGTGCAACTGTACACCATAAATAGTAATACTGTAATATAGTTTTTTAAGTTCTAAAATATTTTTATTGGTCTCAAATACGAAAAGTTTTATGTTAACAGGTCAGGTAATTATAAATTCAACTCATTAAAATCAAGTATTGAATTAAGCTTAAATGATAAAAACCACAGTAAAATTCTTAAACATATTTTGATATTAATTTTCATGCAAAATAAAAAATTAAATATGAAGGTAAATATTTATAACTTCGAAACATAGAACATGTTTTCATTGTCCAACATGTAATTATAAATTAAAATAACACATTTTACCGACAAAAAGAAATAAGATCAGATATCAAACAAAATTAAACACACAGAATGTATTTCAATTCATTTTAGATGTCTTAATATCAAAAATTTCTAATGCTTCTAGACATCAAAAGTAAACATTATATGATGATGTAATATTCTTTAAAAATAAATTTATCATTTTTCATTGGCATTTGTTTTCTTCTTGGAAATTATTACAAAATTTTCCTTCAAATTTAATTCTTGTTTTGAATAAATAAATTTATTTTCTTAACATATGATAAATTGCCGCCAACTTTGTCTGGTGGTTAGAGTATCTGACAACGGATGGGGAGGACTTGGGTTCGAATCCCGGCTCGAGCATGGATGTACTTTCTCTTTCTCTCATTTTGTTTCTTGTCCTCTCTTTAGATGATGGATGGATGTTAGCCGCCCTATAAACGGGTTTGTGGGGGTGTGGCGTGGATGATGCTACTCGTACCTCCGTGACTTGATTCATAGGTCCCCACCGGGTAACGATAAAATGAGTAGCAATTTCCGGCCTTGTTGCGGCGAATGGGTTAATTACTCAAGGGTGTCCGCCATTAAAAAAACATGATCAATTGAAAATATGTAAGGTAATCAACGTAATTTTATTAAAATAATGTACATATAATGAAAAATTATTTGGGGTACAATAAAATGTATGCGTTTATACCTAATTTTTTTCGATGTTTATTCCATGATAAGCTATATAATTTAACCAAAATTAACGTGAACATTTTATTGGGAATAAATTTAAAAATGTTTCCCCATGATATTAGAAATACAAAGTAGCGCATTCATATAACGTTTCTACCAGACAGCAATAAATATCAATGGTAAATTATCACACTCCAGACAACGCTAACAGAAGATTAATGAGCAAAGTGACAGGAACACTTTTCTGAATTTGTCCTCAGGAACATTTTTTCCCCAAGTCAAGAAAGAGAAATTCCCTTTTTCGGAAATTATAATTTCTGTAGAACCTTTTTTCAGCCCCTTTTCCTCGAAGAAATATGTTTGTAAAAGGCTACCAATAAATTTATCATTCGTATGTTTATTCTCTTATGATAATCAAGTCTCGAAGTAAGTATGGATTGTTGTGGGATTTCAATTATCTAATATTTTCATAGGGTTAGAGAATTGTTGGCATTGACTACACAACCTGAAAATCATCGAATGATGGCTTAAAACCAATGTTTTTTAAAAGAATAATTTAAAAAACCATTAATTATTTTAAATTACTTGTTAAATCTAACAAAAAATATTTAATAATTTAAAATGAAAGTTGAATTTACTTTGATTGTGTGTGTGTGCTTCTTATAGTGTCATATTTAAAATTTATTAAACATTCGTTTTGGAATGATAGATAATATGTCCAAATAAAATGTAAAAATCTGCTCTTAATACATTTGCCAACAAAAAATAATTTGAATTGAGTGAATTAATTTTATTAAATAATTTACAAATATATGTCTTAACATTACTGAGAAATAAATTCTGTTAAAATATGGAACGTATTTTAATTGATAGTATTTATTATTTAATTTCAGCTTAAGCTATGAGTATTTAAATGAAAATGTGTTTGGAAAGTTTTACCATCTACCTTTTTTTTTAGTTCGTCGCAATTTCTCAGCAGACTATAAAATAAGAAACTTTTCCCATAAAAGGAGGCTTTATAAATATAATATTTTCACTGAAAATATGACAATATGTGCAGAAAAATACTCTAAAAATCATTTTCTATTACTATTTATAAGGAGATATTTCATAATATATCCAATGCTAACAAAACAGTGAGTATAAGATATAGTTTTACATTTATTTCAAAATAGTAAGCCATTAAGTCGTCTGAAATCTGAAGAAGTCAAAACTATGAAATTTAAAATTATACTCTTCCAATTCCATATTTTTATAACCAATATATTATTATATTTCAGTAAATAACTTTTATATTTCTATGGCTTTTCTTATAATGTCATAAAATTCTTACAAATTATTCGAGAAGATTTTAATAAAATTTTTCGCTGAATAACTTTTGTATTACTTTTTTGAAATTTAGTTGCTGAAACTAAAATATAGTATTTATCACTCCATATCCTGCTATGATATTTAAAATCAATATTTTTTTTTTACTTTCTTTATTCAGGATAATGTGTATTTTTTCCCTTGACAAACAAATCAGAGTTTTGTGTCGTATCCGTCTCCATTTTTCTAAGCCACCTATTTTTCAAATACTGTTAGAAGCCAATATTGAGCGTGGAATTCCAGCGGCAAGTCCATCCACCAGATATTTTCAAAATCCACCCCCGTATTTATCACGATATCCTCTCCTCTCCCTCAAAATGGCATTTCCCTTTGAAAATTTCGTCTGGAAAAGCACGATTGGCAGTTGCTGTAAGCCTCTGCTATCCATACACATGATATAGGAGGTGTGGATTTGCGAGAAAAAAGGGAATGTGTTTGAGCTTTGGAACGCTTTTGATCCTTCTCACCGATATAAATATCCCCATAGCAGAAAAACAGATTTTCTGTTCAAAGCATACCCTTTGTATAAATAGAGATATGCGGACGAAAAATGATTTTTTATGCGAATGGAGAAAACAGTCTGTTTGCATGGTAAATAAAGAATATTTTTATGTAGGAAACTCAGTTTCGTGAAAGCAAAATATGTCGCATTATCTAGTGAATGGAAAGAACGTGAATCGTGCCTTTAGTCTTCATTTCTTGTTCGTGTAAGAAATGTCTTATTTTTTCTAAAAATATTTAAATATTTGAACTAAATACTCAGCATTTAAGGCAATGAATATCAGGAAACTTCATAACTCATTTTAAATATTCATAATATATGAGAAAAAATTGAATGTTGAAAAGTTTATAGGTACGTTGTTAAATTCTTTCTGTTAAAATTGTCAAGGATAACATTGTATTTTCATTTTGATGTGTATGCATATAGACTCATATCATCCCTATAAATTTACTTTAACTTGACCAATAAGGATATAACAATCAAAATAGTGAAACAAAACTTATTTTATTAAATATATCATCATGTTGATGCCAAAATAATAAAACAATATAACTGTAATTATATCCTCCCTATCAATTTACTTTAATTTGACCAATAAAGATATAACAATCAGAATAGTAAGACAAAACTGATTTTAATAAATACATCACCATGTTGATGCCAAAATAATAAAACAATATTACTGCAATTATTCTAATCGGTGATCAGCTTGTTTTTATATGAATATATAGATTTTATAGTTTTTCTTATAAAGCATGTAGAGCTAATTTTTTTTATTTATTAAATGATATATTTTTCTTATAAAAGAAAAACATGTATCATAGTGTTATAAATTCACATTTATACCGATAATATTTAGTAGATGATACTTTATTCAAAAGACAAAGCAAATTTGTTTAATATAAAATGATAATGAAATTTAATTCCACATAATGAAATAAAAGCATTATTTTAGATCTTTCTATTTTGACAACATTCTCCAACAATAATCCAGTTGAAAAAATATAGCTTAAAGAATACTATATTTAACAGAAGGCTGTAATTACCACTCACTAGTGATTTTTGGTTATTTTTTTATTAGAACTACGCTCAAATGAAAGATATTCTATGCAGAGACATGTACAATTTATTTTTTCTTAAAAATAGAAGCAGCATTTATTATTCTATTCAAATTACTGATACTGGATTTAGCAGGTACAAAAAATTAGACTTACAACATAAATATTATCTTTTTGCAACTTAATTAAATGCAAAAGGGATGTGTGAATTCATAATGGAATTTCCTAAATGCTTTATCTAAATTTTGATTTTCTTTGATTTAAAATGCCAACTAATTTTTGACTTGAAAAAAAAAAAGCTTTCATTTCTATTTTCATATATATATTTGCAAACAAATGTATATGAATCTCTTCTTCGAACAATACAATAATTTTTTATTCACATACAATTGAAAAAAATGCAATTTTGAAGGGATATACAACCAAAATTATAAAGATAATATTAAAATTGTCTTTTTTATGTTTAATACATTGTCAAAATTTTATTTGTTACTCATTTAATTGAATTTATGGTAATCCTGGTTTTTCTCCTTATATATTATTAAAATAAATATGTTTAAGGAGAAACCACAGTATTCGCATGAATGCATAAAAAACATTAATAATGAAATATGTTGACATTTTTTTATTAAATTCAATATTATGTTTTATTCCTATTTTATTTTTAGGCAAATTTATCTTCACATTTATTACGATATAAAGCATTGTTAAAAAGGATTATATTAATTCAAACATGCTCTATTTTCATTTATAAGTGCAAGTTTCTAATTTATTAGCTTAACTTTTACAATCAAAAAAAAAAATTTTTTTATGTGAAAAGTATGAAAATTATGAAGTAAATTTTAACCATGGCATGCATCACTATGAATATCTGTACTAACTATACGTACAAATTTATAGCAACTAACACATCGGGTATTCTATTTCACAATTAGGTACTATTCATAACACTTTAGATTTATTACTAAAAGCTCAATTTAACAAAGTCAAAGGCTTTTGTTAATTTTTATTAATAGAATTTTTTTTCCATTTACATTCATCTTTTCATAATACAACATTCTAGAT
>JAPDSC010044975.1:113693-128990 GCA_026290005.1 Latrodectus geometricus
TTTTTCAAGATTTAAAGTAAGTGCAAATATACTTACTTTAAATCTTGGAAAAAACATTTATTTCCCGTAATTTATTGTTATTAATTTATTGTGTTAATTTTATGCTTTTTAATACTCTAAAATATGCAATTTAAGTTTTACAAGATTCCAAAAATATTTTTGAACACGATATTCTATTAATTCTTTTAATAAAATCGTTTGGTTGGGTAGATTTTACGCCACTTACTCGGTAAAGTTGTAAAAAAATTATGTTTTGGCCCTGTTTTATAGATTTCATAATTATTATTTTTTATATTTATTTACACACTTTGACATAATGAAGTTGAAAAGTAATTTTATTTCATTAACTAAGCAAGTTATCAATATCACTATCTCTTTTTGGTTAATTCTGAAGTAAGTATCAAAATTTAATTAGTAAGAATCTATAATTCATTCCTATTGTTTATGTTTTAAAGAGAGAAAACTGATTAATTTTACATAGTAAAAATAATGTTTATATTTTTCAAATAGAAGAAAACAATTTTATTAATTTTCTCAATAAACACTTAAAAGATATTGATATTTAAAATTAAATTAATTTCAGATTTTATATAATTCATATTATTCGTATCAGGTTAAAAAAAAGAAGCCGATATATTAAAATTAAGTTTGTTTTGAAAAGTTTTAGTTCTTTTTTATAAACGAAGAAATATAAGTTTTAGCTTTACTGAAAAATTCATTATTTTTTGCAAGATAAGCTACTTCTATTATATTTGCTTATGCAACATTTTCATTACATGTACTTTTTTCATGCTGACATACAGAATTTTTTGTCTTTGACGGAGATTTAAAATTTTATTTATTCTCAAATATTTTAAATATATAAAATATATGTTGTGTACATTCATTTATTTTTATTAAAATCCAATCAAACATTTCATTCAAACTGCTCAGACGGCAACCCTGCTGGGGTTGAAATTAAAAGGAAATCCAAGCTTGCCTACCGAACTGCCGAGGTAACAGCTGGATCTGATGGCTTTTATAAATGAAGGAAGCCCTTCCTACGGTCACCGTTATGTTTCCTATGTCTGGAAGGGGAGAAATGAATTATTAGCTTGTCGAGTTCACGGTATAAATGTTACATTTCCAAAATGCTTTTAAATGTTCTACGCTTGAGAAATGTTTGTGGCCGTGTTTCGAGATTAACGCCCCCTATTGTAATTACTCAGGAAGTAAAAGTGAGTTCCGATGAGCTTAAAGACAGTTCCGGTATTGATTGCTCGCTTCCGGTATTGGTGGTGTTTCGAACAATCTTATTTTCGTTCATTGTTTCCGATATCTGAATCTGATATTTAATTGTTATTTCTTCTGTGATTTTTCATCCACACATTGTTATCAGTCTTTTAAATGGTTTAATTATCCAAAGAAAAAGATACATTAATTGTTTGTTGGTAATTTTTAAAATATTAACGTCTTTTTTGTATTCTTTAAGCAATTTAAGATAAGCATACTTACAAAACAATATATGCAATGCAAATTTATAATCATAGTAATTATACGAAATCTAAATTGAAATAAATTATTGAGCTACTACGGTTCTTGGATATAATTAAAATATCAATGCATTTGTGTAAAATAAACGCCAGAAATATTTGAAATAAGCAAGATATGCAAGACATATATAGTAATGTGCCAATATTTGAATATTTAAAATAAACAAAATTTACTTAAAAATATATTATTCAAATGTACTTATTAATATAAACTTTATAATTGAATTTTGACAGTTCAAGTAAATAAAATTAATTTGAATCTCAAAAAAAAAAAACAATTAAAAATGTTATTTTTTGGTTCAATTATTTAATATTATTAAATTATTTATTTATCACTGAAAAATACCATTATTTTAACAAATATATCAGCAAAAACAATTATCTTATGTAGTAACGAAATTAAGTTACAGAATTGTAATTTTAGAATGATATATAAATTTTAATATTTATTAAAAAATGCAAAATAATGTAGGTATGTATATATTGAAATATTAATTTATATAATACACATTATTTATTATTATCTAAATATGCATATTGTAAGATAATAGAATATAATTTTATGTTATACATAAGACTATTTCTAATGAGTTTCAAAAAATTTTTTTTTAATTTCATTATTCCAAAATCTTGTTTAATGCAAATTTTAAAACCAATGTTTTTAAATTAAAATATTATTAAATTATATATATATGTACAAAATAGATAAAAATGCAAAAATACCGAAAGATACATTTGGTATCTTGCATATAAAAAAGCATGATAAATTTTTGGTTGTGTCAGATATAGAACCCGTAATTTATCGGTAACGAGAATGACATTTTGCTATCAAGCGTCAGCTGTACAAACTTAGTTATAGCGCGTGTCAAGGCATCTCCACCAGCTGAACCACAGAGTCAGCGAAAGTGATTCCAGGCGTGTGCTTACGAACTTGGTATTCAACGACTTGGAAACGTCACACCGCGGACTCTACGACACAGATCTAACAAAGACAATCATAGGGAGGACTGCGGCTCTCCCTGTAACAGCAGTAGAGTTGCTAGTCAGCTCGGGGTGGGTGCTAGAGGTTTTCTAGGTTTCCCTCTAGCTGCACGTGAATACGGCCCACTTTCCCACAAAGTCCCCCTAGAGGGCATAACTTCTCAGACCGCACATGTAAAGGTAACGCTCACTGCGTGGGCCTCACTTCGCGCTCGGGCTTTATCATGTGATTTCTTTTGTCTAAATAAATGCATGTGTTGCATACACGTTGGATTGATGGGCGGTTCGCCTGGTTTGTTCCGGTATCGAACCGACTGTCTTCAAGAGACTAGCCATACCATCGGCAGAGCGGAGCAACGACACGTTTGGTAAGGCACTCGGCTGCTGGAACGGTTGTGTGTTTTCCTTGCCCGATGGAAGATTCGGTGCCTCCCCGTGTTGGGTTTTTACGCAGCGAACGCTAAAGGCCTTACACTCACTTCGCGAGTAGGCCCTTCGCCTGCGGCGCCTAAACTTAGTTATTTCATTTGTAGAAATTTCTTGGTGTTTTTCTTTACTAAAAATCTAATACATATACTAAGCTTTATCAATTGAAATCAATCGTAATTAAAGAATTGTTCATTTTCTTTATTTTAATCCAAATACGTGTTTTTAAACGTAAATTTAAAACAGAAAAAAATACCTCAGATATTTTTAACTACTTTGATAGTTTCAGATTTACTTGACTACATTTAATACAATAACAATGAGTTTACTCATGAAAAAAGAATTATTTAAATTTTTTGCTTGAAATAAAACATTCTTTAGGATAATTATACTGAAATACATTTAAAGAATTCAATTCTCAAAATATCTAAATATTTACTTTTAAATTTTCAAGTTTTAAGAAACAATTTTTTGATATTCTAAATATGAAGCCATTTAACCCCCACCCAAAAAAAGCTTACTTTTGGATCTAATATCCAACTTTAAATAGGTTAAAAGAAAATATATATTTCTTGATTTCATCAATACTAAAAAAAAAAAACTTAGAACTCTTTCAAAGTTATTCCTATTTATTTTCTGAGGATGATGGTAAAAATAAGAACTAAAAAGAATGAAACTGTTTCTATTATTATCAATATTTGCATGAACCTGGAAACTCGTTAAAAAGGCTTAGCGCCATGGCTTATCTATATCTAAACTCAACGCTCTATCGATTTCAAGAAGAGTTCTTCAAAGCCTTTTTGGAAGAAAGAAAATTTTTAAAATGTTTTCATAAAAGAGAGTAAAAATATATTTTTATAAAGGATGGGATTTCTATTCATATATTTTCAAAATATATTATTTATTTATTTAACTAGGAAGGAAAATAAAATAGTAGAGAAGCAGGATATAAAATGATTTTCTATTCAAACACTGAAAATAAAAGGATTATGTACTGCGAGGGTATTATACACTTGAATTTTATAATTTTTAAAAGAAAAAAATATTTGGTGAATTACAAGTAGTATTTGCAAAGTCAAGAATATTGATAAGAAAATTTAGTTAATTTAGAAATTAAATGTCATAACATAAAAATAGCAATAATTTAATACAGTTTATATTATTTAAAGTTATTTCAAATATAATTGTATTAACAATAAAAAATATATTCATATTTTATAATATAAGCAATATCAGCCAAACATAAAACATATTAAAGTATTACTTGTATAAGTGTATAATTTGATATATATGTGGTGAGTATAAATTATAACATAGTTATAAATTAATAAATTTAAAAATATTAAGAATATACTATACATAAGTCATTTTTTAATAAGCGCGCCACATATTATTTTTTTCCCAAAAATATTTTCATAAATTTCTTCTTTGGAAGAAAAAGAATGAAAAAGAAACTACTTGCAGTTTTCTGATTGGATATTTATGTGTTACGTCACTGCTGCCTTATGACTTTCGATTTGCATTTATTTGAGACGGTGAAAGAAATTGAAAAACAACTGATCAAATTGTTTTGATAATTACAGAAGTAAATATTTTTATTGCTGATTTGTTTGTGTGTCAAACTTTAGCATTCGTTTATGTTGCAAGATAATTCCGGTAATTATTCAATCATTTTTCATGACGTATTGCTACTAAAATTACTCTCCGATATCGTTTGATTTAAATGAATTAGAAGAACATATGGCTTTGTTTATTTACATGCTTCTATAAGTAAGTCATAATTTTATAGATTTAAATATTTTTTTTGCTTTTGTTATTTACCATTACTAAAGTTTCTAAAATTAAAAATAAATAATACTAATATTTTTTGTATATGTTTTTAGAATATTTAATCAATATTCTCATTAGTGCATGTTAAAAATGTTTTCTCTGATGAAAATTAATTTTGAAATCTATAAATTGGTTTCATTTTAGATTATTTTTATTAATTATTTATTTGAATGCCATGTTGATATTTTTATTTACATTTTATTATATTTTGTTGCTGTATTTAAAGATACAAATTTTTAATTATAATTTTTTTTTATAAATTCATTTCAATTTTGGAAGGAATGTTAGAAATAATAATATAAGGAAATTACCAAAATAGTTAATAAATGATTAAGGAAATGAGAAATAAAAGCGAAGTCTAAGCTGATCTGAAAGCGAAAGGTGATTAGATAACATTTAGTATAATAACAAATGAAAATAAATTTCAAAGCCATTTTATTTATTTATTTATTTATTTATTATTATTTTTTTTTTCATTTTTGAAAATAATTACCTGACTGTACACGCTTCGTCCTGTTCAATTTAAATTATTTATATGTTTTTCAATGAATTTATTGTTGACACCTGACTTATCTGTACTCAGCTTAAATATTATCAAGTGAAAAAAGTGTGTTTCGAAATCGAAAATTTCGCCTTTTTTATCCCTTGGTAAAATGAGCTTATGTTAGATCTTTATAAAAAATAAACTAAAATCCATAGAATTGAAACATTCACTTCTGAATGAAATTTTGGATTTAATGTGAAAATCTGAATTTTTTACTCATGAAAATCTGTACTTTACAGAATATATATTAGGGCCGTGGTGGCGTGGTTGGTTAGGGCGTCGTTCTCGTTACCGGAAGGTAGTGAGTTCGAATCCCGTCTTATCCAAATATCCGCCGTGTTCACTAATGGTGACTGGGACCCGTAAAATATGTCGTGGTTGCAATGTCCTCCATGTTCCCATTCCAAATTAATACCTCTAGGAGTGTTTGGAGTCGGGCTATATGGGACTTCTCTGATTTCAATTAAATTGGAAGGCCCCGATGGTGCTGCCATCTATGGCTGATAGTCGTACTTCCATCATCGTATGGTGGTGCTCTGTTAAAAAACGCTAGATATGAATTGATAAGGCAAATGCAACGAAAATAGCATGTATGTATATTAGATTTTATTCTATTTGGTATACTCGAAATAAGCAAAATATTTGTTATGCCGTATAAAAAATAAAAAATTCAAATCTGACGGACGATCGAATTTAACACAAAAGCCTGTATACATTTCAAATTATTTTTTAACGGCGCCTCAAAATATTTTCCGTCAAAGAAGAAAATCTCGGTTATTGATTAGCTAAAAGCAAAGCGAATGAGATGTAGAGTGCTTGAAAACTCGGTTTTGTTCCGAAGTTATTAAATATTGGAGTCGGAACTTTCTTTATACTCGTTTCTATGCATTAACGACTGATGTTGTATATTGTAAAGCGAAAACATATTCGCTGCATAGGGTGAAAACAATACTTTTTAATAAAAGCAGAGACAATAATAAATACCTTTATTTATTTTGAAAAGGAATTATGTGGAATATGAAATAAGAAGAGAGGGAATCTGATGCCGGGAATATATTCTTCTTACCTCCATGATTATTCATTGATGGCAATTTTAAAAGGAAAAGAAATACACGCTTCTTTATGGAAGCAAGAAGACTAATTGGTTAAGGTTATATTGCTTGTTTTGGAAAGGCGAAATTACATTCGCTGCCATCGTAAAAATAATAATTCTTCAAAAATTGTTAAGAAAAATAGCCAATGCTGGTACTTTTAAAATCAATTAACTATGAGAAAGTAAAAAGAAAGGATTATGTTTGTTAGTAAGGGTTTGTTAAGTACGGAATTAAAATGAGGATTATACTTGAAGATTTTTAAGAAGCATCTAACTTTTTGTTCAATAAAAGTAATTTTTTATTTTAAATAGTAAGTTGTAAACTATTGAACAAACAATATTTAATTTCTTTTATTAATTGTTACATTTTCTCTACGTTTTATTTTGTGATCTAACGTTGTTATATGTAATAGAAAAATTCAATATTCTGCTTTTAAAATTTTACTAAATTTTGCATCCAACTCTAATAGTGTTGCTGTTGGATACCGTATGATTGAAAAAAAAATGTAATAATTTAAAACTAGTTCCCAGTATTTTGAAAAAGAATCATGTTTTTCATCGAGAAAAAAAAATAAATAAATGAGAAAACGAAATCACGAGTTTTATTTGCTTTACAATGTTAACTAAAATTTTAATAGGAAAATGGGAAGAAATAATTGTGTAATAAATTGTTAAGAATAATTTTGTAATAATTAATTAAAAAATGAAAAAGAAATTCCAAATATTTTCTTTTAATCTTACACAGAGATGTATTTGCAAAATTATGCACATATATATCAAATTTTTTTCTAATTACTTAATTGTATTGCTTATTTTTAAATATATGTCAAAATCTTCGTACTTTTAAATATTATTTTCAAAAGTGTTTTGGTATCCTTCTAATTTAGATTCAAAAAAATAAATTAAGAAAAATCCTTTTGAAATTCTCTAATAAATATTTAATTTGCAATTATTTGAGTTTCATTAATTACCCGATAATGAACACACAAATTTTTAATATACATTTAACTTTATTATTTCAGTTGTAAGTCTTAAAACTAGTTTTTGTGTGTTAATATTTTGAAATTCAGAATGCTAGTATTTTTTTGCTTCAAAAAATGCAGAAAATTATTATTGGGACTAAAACGTAAGTTTATAAAAAAACGTTTTCTATATACTTTCGATTTTGTTTTAATAATAACTGCATAACTCCGATTTACAGTTGACTAATTTTCTTGTAAAATTTAACATTATCCGCTATTTATAAAAAAAGAATTTTATTGTAGATGAGATAAGAAATTTCATTCGTGTCATTTTTAATGGAATCATTTATACTTTTTTAATTCAAAACAAAAACAGTTAAACTTGCTATTTTTGTTTCATTGTTCGATGTATGTTTGCAATTGAAAGGTAACAGAAAACTGTAATAATTTTTTTTTGAAATGTGTTTTATAATATTTTAAATATTTTAAATTATTTGTTTTCTATTCTTTAATATTTATTATACAAAGAACAATACACTATTGATGGTAACATATTAAAAAATCACAATAATTTTGTAAACTAATTTTGAAAGGTAATAATTAAATTCAAATAATGCGTTTTTTATTACGATTGGTACAACTTATATAAATTTCACAGTCCCCGTGATAAACTGCAAAAATGATTTTAAAAATTTACCAGCAAAAGCCTAGGAAAGGACAATAATCAGTTTCATTTTCGATTTCTACTAGACAAACCACTTGATATCTTATATTTTCTTTCATTTCAATATTGCATTAGTGGGGAAGATGCCGTTTCGTTTTTTGAATAAAATGTAGTACATAGCTATTGAATATTTATACATTAAAATAAAATAAAACTATATGTAAGGAAAGTATATATATATATAACAAGATGAAGTTCTAAATAAAAAACATGTGAAGTAGGAATCAGTCATCATTTAGAGTCTTGCGCGATTCGGGTGCAGAAATTTTTATCGGAGAAATAAACATTTTAACGCTATATTAAATGAAGTTATGAAATATAGAAACTACATATTTCATGCTAATTCAGTAATCTTCGATAATCCGTGAATAGATTATTCGTTTCTTGGCTTATCAGCACTGTTTAAATTGCAAAGAAACTCTAATACGAGTATCTTATAAAAAAAAAATGTTTCAGTACGAGAAAAAAAAATAACCGAATTTTTCGGCTGATTTTATAAAAAATAGTAAATTTATGTAAGTATAGAATAATTTAGTTTTATTTCTCAAGTAATAGCTGTATTGGTGTTAGTTATTAAGTGAAAATTCTTCGAATGAATATTTGTGTCGATGACTACCAGATTTTCATAATTTTGGAATATTCGTGAAATATACCGGCGCTATCCAATACCATCAATAATTCGTATTTTAATGGAACTAATTTTATTGATATTATGAGTTAGAAGAAGGGAATTTTTAAATTGATTTTGATGCATTAATGTTTTTGCATGACAATAACAAATGCACAATATATATTATTAGTTCATTATTCTTTCTCATTTGTTATACAACAAAGTTTATTTTATTCTTTATGACAAATTTAAGAATGAATTTAAGTACGATGAAAATAGATTAGTAAATTTCACAGGGAGGAAACGCACAATGTTTCATAAAATTAAAATTCATAATAAGTGTTTTAAATATATAAGAAAGTATAATTATTATTATTGAAGTTGTCTACTTTTTCTCTTTCTATAGAAAAGATGTTTCCTATTATGATATATAGATATGTGTATAATTTTATTTAGTGACCATTTTTATAAAAGCGATGTATTTTCTGAAGCAAATCTTTAAATTAAATTTTACTCTAATTTTATATTAATGGAATGAAAATTTTTATTTAAATTATGAACAGTTACATCTAAGCCTTTCACGATGGGAAATGCAAACGCTTACTTATCGTTGAGGCTCGCAGTCTCTTTCGCGGGTGTCTGTCCAGGGCCGGTGGGATTTTTGCCATTAAACCTAAATCCATGAAAATGCCGAAATATCAACGCATTGTTTAATAATTTTCTGAAGAGTGTTTAAATGTTCATATGCTTTATATATATTTTAATACATATTTTAATACATGTATATTTTGCACATTTTATTTTCATTTCTTATCATCTAATACCTTTCAACGTCGTAAAACTGAATATATTACTAAAAATTCTCTTTTCGAAAATAAAACTGAAGTGTCCAATGTTCTAACGGAGGGGGGGGGGGAAGAAAAAAAAAAGAAAAAAAAATCTAACTATAAACAAATATCACTTGAGAATATGAGTCATCTTTCTTTTATTTCGAGTAGAAGGTCAAATCAACATGTATCAAAAACCATATGGACATACTATGCCATCTTGTGCCAAAGAACACTGGCACAGATATGGGACGGAGGGCCAAGGGAGAACGAGAAAACGATTTGACAATCCTGCGTGTCAGCAGGAAGCTGAGTGTTTTTCTTGCTAGTACATATATAGTACAATCGGCACGAAAGGGCTAAATATTTAAAAATTTTGAAATTTATGAGAGCATATTTTTACTAAATAAATTTTTCAAATCAGTTATTTTTGTATATTTCTTCAAATTAAGTTTTTTTTTTTTACACAATTATTAAAATCAATTACTGTGTGTATTCAATTCCACATACATTAAATAGTTTTAGTTGGATTATTAATGGAAATGTAAATTATTCCTTGATATTTTATAATTTTATAACGAAATTAAAGTCACATAATCGACTTGTTATTACTGAATGCGAATTTTCCGCGTATGAGAATTAATTCTTTCGATTTGGTGCGAATTAAAATGCGTTTTGCTTCTGAAGTTGATGGCACTCAACCATATTTATAAGGATTTATTTTAAGAATTTCCCCTTGTCACGAAACCAAAAATATACAACATCATCGTGTTTGATTTTGAGTGGAACTTTTCTCATTACTTCACACTATAAGCAGTATTTGCTATTCCGGGCAGAGTTTCTGTTTACTCTCTGCTCTAAATTGGAATACTTCCCACCAAAATGCCAAAAATGATGAAAACTTTTATGTTAGTATTTCGCCTACGGGAGACATTAAAATTTCTCCCTAGAAGCTTATGCAATGCTAACGGTGGTATTTGTATGCGCAAATGGTATGCCGAAAAAGAAACGAGCAGATGGCATGAGCTCCGTTAAAGTTAACTGTAATTGTGTGATAAAAGTGATGTAAGGTTTTTACATTTCCAAGAATCTCCTGTGATATTTTGGAATTTAAATCATGTTTTCATTCTTAATGTGTTATCGTGTTGCAATGGTATGCTTTGAATTGAAAAGAGGACTTTTTTTTAGGTATAAAAAATGTTTGTATTGACTAAAACTGTAAATGTGCATCGGACATTTTTTGTTATTTGGACGATTTATTTTCTGATGTAATTACGGTATATTTTCCCGAATGGCGAATAAATAAAATAAGCTTTCAAAACGTCAGAAAAAAACTGATTGATATCTTTATTTTTAGAAAAGACATCTAACATCAAATAAATAGTTGGAAATTTTTTGGTATATACCAAATATTCAATTGCAGTGAGAAGTCTTGTTGCATAATAATATGAATGAAAAATTATCTTTTTCCTATTATTCCACATTTAATTAAATATTTGTGATTATTTGATAAAAAGTTTAAAATTTCTGTGTGTTGTGATGAATTATTAATGAATCTACGAAGCTTGCTTAAATTAATAAAACTTAGTCTATTAAATACATTAAATAAATATACTGTTAATTTATTAAAATATGTGATTAATTATATAAATATGTTGCGATTAAACCTTAAATTGTTTTTTTAAATATTTGAGTAATAAAACGAAGGAATAGTGGCAAATAGAAAATAATGTTGATTATGTATATGAAAATAAATTGCAAAAAATTATGTCAATACATGCGTCAGTTATATAATTCTGTAATTACATACATTAATTGCCAAATCAGTTAATTAATTTAATATGTATTGTTAATTTAAAAAGTAGTATAGAATTAATGTCTTAACTTTAGCAATATCCCTAATTTTGATTTTTAGAAACTTGTAATTTTTGTTAGCTTTTTTATCTGTAAATTTATTTCTATAATATATCAAAGTATATCAATAAATATTTAATTAGTTTAAAATGCTAATATCAACAATACATGTGTGCGTATGATCAGGGGGGTTATGTTATCTGAATAATTCTAGATTTTTTTTTTCTGAAAAATCAACAGATTTTTTAGGCTTGAACATTAAATGACTAAATTAAGAGCATTACTAGCAATGCCAATGTTTAGATATTTTTATTTATTTTAATTAACATACTATTTATTAAATTTTGAACGATGTACAAAATGTAAATTTAAAACTTAACTCTTCAATACCATCGTTCGAAACTTCAAAATGACCACAAACCGAGAGTTATCAAAAACGCACTATGTTCATTATGCAGCATTAGGAAGATGAATGTATACGCAGGGAATTATATGATTACTGTTGATCCCAGCTGGAATTGTCGACATAATTGAGCTATAAATCAATAAGCTCTGTTTCCTGTGTTTGCTGTCGTTCTTATATCTCCAATGAATTGGGCCTGTGGGCATAAGAGAAAATGCATTCATTGATTGGTACCTTGTTTCATGTCTCTGTTCTCAGAAATGTCAAATAGATTTCTTCTAAATGGGTCAACTGAGGCTCATTCATTGGGTATTAATTTTGGATCTGCTAATCACGTATTTATTCCTGTTAATACCTGATCCATTCATTTAATTCGTTGCTCAAAAATAAATATTTCTGTATATCCATTCATATTGTTATACTATTCTAAGGAATGGAATAGTTTTAACTAAAAATAATAATTTTTTAATTATTTTAATCACTATGGTATATTTAGTATGAAATTTTTTATTTAATAATGTTCGCGATATGATCATCACGTATTCATTTCATCCATATTATTTTTAGTACATCCAATTTTCAGCTCTACCACGGATGTTTTCATGGCCTATTATTATACATGAATTATGTGCATATTTATAAATTTGTCATATTGTCAGTATGAATAAGTTACTATAAATTTTTTTGTTCATATAAATGATATGCTGAGTATCATACTTTTGTTTTTTATTTAAAATCTTGTATATATTTTCAGCTGTTTCACACAGTACACAATTTATCTTCCATTATTAAACCCTCATACTATAGTGTGCCAAGATCAAAACAATATATTCATTTTAAAAATTAATAGATATAATTTTGATCTTAAAAAATTAGGAATATAAATATTAATCAAGAGCCTTGACCACTCGAAAACTATTTAATTTTGTTAATATCTTGTTCGAATAAAAGATTAAAATTTGACGCCAGCCATTGTTTAATATTTAATAATTGTTTAAACTAGTGTTAAACATCATAAAACATGTTAACTTTTTTGCTTTCTACCTTCAATGTTGTTGGAGTTGATACTTGGGAATTTTCCAGCCTTACGGACATTAAATAATTCTGATTATACATTAATTTATTTCCTATTAAGTTTAAATATTTAAGTACAGTATATTCTATAGTTTCAATCACTGGATTGTGATAAAACTTTGATGTAAAGGATGCTTTAGTTTTTAAAACAATTGATGCATATAAGTATACTAAACGCATTTTTCATTGAAAAGATTTGTCAAGCTTACAATAAAGTAATTCATTTTCTTGTGTTTATAGGAATAAATATGAGTGAAATTGTGGGTGTTGTTTAAAAACAACGCTCCTAAATAATATCTTAGAGTTGTTTTCATAATTATCTTCAAAATATATATTTGTTAACTCGTTATATCGAAATAAAACGTCATTATAACAAATAAACTACATAATACTTATTATATATCTTTTATTTTTGAATGCGTTATTCATTCGTTCAAAAAAATTTGCAAGCGAATCATCGTTTATTTAAAATAATATTGAATAGCTGCAAACTGAATAGCTAGAAGTATATTATATTCTTGAAAATATATTATAAACATTGAACAATTATAAGTTTAAGTCAATAGACTCTCTCTTTTTTTTTTTTAAACTTTCATCTCTTTTGATTAATATGAAAATTTAAAATTCTCATATATATATTTCAATGCATTTTACTACATTATAACTTTTATTATGATCACCTAGCTTTATTACTTTAATTGGAGTCGATCCAATAGTTATTAACACTTTCAAAATAGCTATAATAAATAATTTTGAAGAGTAAACAAATATTGAAATTTAAATTATTTTTATTGTTTATTATTCGAGCTTAAGTCAAAAATCAATTTTAAATAAAAATTGATTTTAGTCTAATAAAATAAATAAAAAATCCAAATTAAGATATATATATATATATATATATATATATAGATAGATAGATAGATAATAAATTAATTACTTTATCTACTTATATTTTAATACTCCAGCAACTAATCCAAAATTCTGATATTTGATACTCTAACCTGATGTATTTTATATCACGGCAAAAAAGACATGCGACTACAATGGATAAAATTCCAAAACTTCGAAAATATTGTATTGATTGCTTTATTAGGATTTGAAGGGTATAATATAGCTCTTTAAAAAACCCTAAGCCTTTAGTAATAACCATTTTAGGAAGTAATAGGTAATAAAATTTAAACTTTTTATATATACATTAACTCATTAAAGAAAAAACATTTAAGGGTTAAATTGCGGTTAAGGTCCCCTTCTTCATTAACTCGCGAATGTGAAGCGCTTTTTCTCGCATGCTCATTAAGCCTTCTTTTGATTTAGCCATTTCATTGGTCGCTGATTAAGTTTCACTGGAAATTGTTGCCATGCCATGGGCTTTTTTGAAAACGCGCCAAGCAGGGCACCTAAAGAACATTTTCACCCATTTAAGCAAAGAAAAAGTATTGTGCAACAAATATCAATATAAATATAAATTACTATTTTTTGTTTTAATGAATTTATATGAATGATTATAATCTTTGTAATTCTATGAAAAAATTATAATTTAATTTTAATTTTATTCAAATATTTATTTGTTTTTTTTCACTTTAACCGTAAATTTATGCATTATATTTATTCAAACCAAACATGACTTTTGTTTATTACGAAATCTCTTAGTAGGTTATCCAGTTTCTTGTTTCTCTAAAATAATAAAAACATGTCTCTAATATGCTAGTAGGAGAAATGTTTTCCCTGAAATTAGATTTAAAATTGATGCATGTAATGAATTATTTCTTACTTTACATTTTTTTTATATCTTTAATATTAACTTTATTATTTGGTATAGCAATAATATATTTATTTTACGGCTATAATAATTTGAAGTTGGCTTTTCTTTTTAATGAAATAAATTCTCATTTTCCTTTGTACATGCCACTGCTATTATATTAAGGGCGTTGTTCGGTTTTCCCTTTTTCAAATTTTGATTCTTTTCCAAATGTTTCAAGAAATTGCTCGTTTCTCTGAATCTATCTAATGTTATTGAATTAGAAAATTTACTGCGATATGACACATTTTTAGTGTGAGTTTCTATAATGAAAATATAAAAATTTTCAGATTTGCTTATAGTATGTGAAGAGATAAAGTAGCATTTACAGACTTTTCTAGTAATAAAAATTAATAATTTAATAACGTTGTTTTCTAAGTTACATTATATGTTATCATAGATTAAGTAAAGAAAATGCTCAAAAAATCATTTTACATACCATTGTTCAAAATATCTAATATTATCTTGTGTTTTTCAATTTTCGATATCAGAGACACGAAGTTTTAAACATGAATGTAAACATAATTATACTCAAAATTATATAGTTGATTAAAAAATGTTGAAAATTGAAAAAATTGTATCTTTATATTTGATATATATATATATATATATATATATATATATATATATATATATATA
>JAPDSC010044977.1:0-12262 GCA_026290005.1 Latrodectus geometricus
CTTCCACCATATCCTCCTCCACCTCCGCTGCTTCCACCATATCCTCCAGCACCACCACTGCTTCCTCCATAACCACCAGCTCCACCGCTACTTCCGCCATATCCTCCACCTCCTGCAGCTTTTCCTCCTGAACTTCCACCATATCCTCCACTGCTTGCACTACCACCATAGCCACCTGATCCTCCTTTTCCACTATCGGCAACAGCAAATGTGACAGGGACAGCTAAGAGAACGGCATGTTTGGCCGCTCCACCTCCACCACCTGAGCTTCCTCCATAACCAGCAGAGGAAGAACCGCCATCATAACCTCCAGAAGATGATCCACCACCATATCCACCAGAGGATGCTCCACCACCGTATCCACCAGATGATGTGGAGCCACCATAACCACCGGCTGCTGCTCCCCCACCATAACCTCCAGCTGAAGCTCCTCCGCCATAACCACCGGCTGATGCTCCTCCACCATAACCGCCAGCTGATCCTCCTCCATGTCCACCGGCTGATGCTCCTCCACCATAACCACCGGCTGAAGCTCCTCCACCATAACCGCCGGCCGAAGCGCCTCCACCATAACCTCCAGAGGCAGCACCGCCACCATATCCACCTCCAGCAGCTCCACCGCCATATCCTCCGTCTCCTCCTGAAGCACCTCCGCCGTAACCGGCATCAGCGCCTCCACCATATCCTCCTCCGCCAACTGCAGCTACAGCACCACCTCCATAATTGGTTGCTTCAGCAATCAAATCAGAGATAATTTTGAGATCTTCTACTTCTTCTTTCGTGACGTCAACAACTTTTTCTTTCTTCTTTGCTGCTATATCCCCTACAAGCAATGCTATCGTAACAACCAAGACGAGAATCTATAAGAGACGACAGAAAACTCACAAACATTGTCCAACAATTCATCAAATTAATAGAGCTTTATTTTTTAATATTTAACATATTTTCAGAAAATTTTGATTCTATATGTCTGTTTTAGTTGTCAAATGTATAAGTATTGAATAATTTTTAACTATTATTTGATACAATATAAGATTTTCGAAAACTGTAATTTGATACAGTTGTTCGGTAATTTACAATGCACCTAAAACAGTAGTGCCTTTATTAATTGAGAAAAGTATAAAATGTGAGGCAGTTTTAAAAATTATTAACTGTCTTAACTATGAGGGCGCAGTAAGATGATTAAGAAATGTAAAAGTTATAAGCTCTATACCAGGGGTGGCCAAACTTTTGGGATTCGGGGTCTACTCTGCATTTAAAAAGTCGAAGGCGGTCTACCAATGGCAGAGCTAAATTAACGTACTACATATTTATTTTCGGTAACAAGAAAAAATGGTAAATTATGTAATTTTTCTAAAAAAAACTTAATATTTACAAAATAAAAATTTACTGACGAAAATAATCAAAGTATTCATATATCAAAAACTGGCCATCCTTTTCAATTCGTTTAGTTGAAATTTGGCACTGTATATCTGCAACAAGTTTACATATTGTGGCTGATACGAGCTTATTGCAATGCATAAACACGAAATTAAATGTTCATCTGTTAAATGCAACCAATGTTTGTTTTTTGTTCATGGTTGAAAAAACAGATTTGCAAAGATACCTCAATTTAAAGTATGATTTCAAATACAAAATTAATTTGTAAATATTCGGAAACGTTTCCTCAGAAATTAATTTCTAAAAATCAGTATTGCTAAATATGCTCTGGATCTAAGAAATATATCACATCTTAATTTAATAATTTCTTCCTCGACCATAACTGATGTGATATCTATTAAATGTCCTATTTTTTCAGATACTCCATCAATGTTGACATTTTCATTAAATGGGGAAATATCATAAAATTAAGTATTTCTTTAAACCTAATTAAGTCAGCGAATCTTCTTTCAAATTCTTGAAACGAAACAAGTAAGTATTAAGCGAAATCTTCGAAGTATCGGTTTGGATTATGGATGTACTCTCGAAGTTTCTGAATTCATGTTTTCTTAATTGAGATCCATACCTTTCTATAGTTTTTTTGAATATTTTAATCGCTCTCATCATGTGCGTTTCAGGTTTTAAATCGTAAACCTTTAATCATAAATTTTTACATCGTAAATCTTTGCACTGTTTGTTTTGGGTTTTAAAGCGTAGACTGTAGTAAACTTTTATTTTAGATAATTCATTGATTCTATGTCATAAATAATAAATTAAATTGTTAATGTCTGAGATCATCATCGGGATGGTCGCGTGGGCTACCTAAAATGTCTTCGCGGTCGACGTCTTGGTCACCCCTTCTCTATACTGACCAAGTAGAAAACCTGTTGTCTTTACTATAGGCTTCTGAATTTCGTAGAAAAAAGGAGATGGTAGCAATATCCTCCAATCGAAATGATACCTCTGGAGGTGGTTTACAAGGACTCGGGCTCTTATATTTGATCCCTGTTTCTGAATAATAAAAATCCCACTCCTTAACTTTTCAGAGTAACGATAGGATTTGCACTAGGCACTCCACCAAATAAGGTACTATTGGCATAGTTGGGGAAGGGGTTGGTCTCACGGTTGGAGTGAAGTTCGAATAATGACTTAACAGAAGACGGCTGGGCACGTTTAATAGGTTATAGTGGTCACGTCTTCAAATTGAAATGATATCTCTTGGAATATATACATACATATATATATATATATATATATATATATATATAATGTTTCAACAGAAAAAGCAAAGAATATCTACTAAATATGTAAACATCTATAAAGTAAGACGATGTTTTTTTTAGACATGGATGCCAGTAAGGAAATAAGTAGTAAGCTCATTTGCATCGATAATCAATATCGATTTCGGTGATATATTTATCCGCATTGTTCCTCCAAGTGAAAAAAGCGCCAAGCGTGTGGCGCCAAGTTATTGCACCCTATTTCCCCAAATAGACATTGAAAGAAAGCAGAGATTTCACTTTCGATACTTTCGTGTCCGTTTTTGTTTGCTTTCTGATTCGACGAACTTCCGCATCCCTTTTGACCTATCGTTACAGTTAAAAATCACCGAACCGTAAGGATTTTTTTTTTAATTCCTTTGTGACTTTTTTCCTCCTTCTCAATTTGGAAATGAAATAATAGATTAATTTTTCTTTTCTCAGCTTTTGTTTCGCTCCGGTTGTCATTAAATATTCAGTCTGTCTTCCTAGGATTAGCATTCATTAAAGGAAAGCATTTTTCTCACCTTTGTTTGCAAACAATGAATGGCGGGATTTTTTATTTTGGCGAGGTACATTCACTTAAGAATGCCTTATACTATTGTAAAAATAATGATTTAAAAAGTGGATTATTAATTTATTTATACGCTATGAAAATAATATTTCGTTCAATATTCTTTACAATTATTTATTATAGATGTAATTATCGTATTTAAAATTTTTTTTATATCTTTATATGATGAGATTATATTAAAAATATGCTTACTATCATACAAAAAGATGATAATTTTCTGAAACCGGAATTTTTTGTTTAATTGATCTCGTAATAACATTAGGTTGGGGAAAAAGTTATCCATTATTTTTTCGGTAGACGTCTGTAGTGATCGCTATTTCGTGAGGTATGTATCAAACAATTTCAAATTTATGCTCATTGGAAAGGTGACATTTGACACTAAAATATTCTCTAGCGGTTTTTTGTTTGATTCATTCAGTTACAAGTACAAGGTTTTAAAAATAGAAGACAACAAACAGAAAATTCGATACATTTTCGTTTTTCTCTTGTAACGGCAAAAAAGATAGCCGGGTGGCTAAAATTGTGAAAGGTGTTTATCGTCCTATATATGACTGTAACAGCCAGTTACGCACAATTTTGGTTTCGTCGATTCCGTTCGGGTATTTGGATGCTAAAGATGCACCTCGCATGGATATAACATCGTCGAGAATGTCTATAAAATATCAAAAATTATCTAACTTGACAACATGTCAGCAGTCGTAGCTTCGCACAAGACCTAAAAATCTACATGAAAACTGTTTTAAACCTTTTTACAAAGCGAATCTGAAAGAAGTTACAAAAAGTTCACGTAAAAATAATGGATTTATTTTTCCCCAACCTAATATATTTCTAATATTGAAGAAATCTAATTCTTATCTATATTAAAAAATAATTTAACGAACGAATGTTAGAATTTAAATGAAATTGTATATGATTATATCTGTATATTTAGCACATTTACAATAAAAGTAATTCACTACTCCATATCCAAATAGCATATGTTCGCAATTATAAACTAATAGCTGATTACTATAGAACTATTTCATTAAAAACAAATAAACATTTATGACTGCAAATAAAGGAAAATTAGTCGAATTATTTGCCGTGCTGATTTAGTAGCAGCTATTATCGATTTAAAAACTGTTAAATCTACGAGAGAAAATTTTTATAAAGGAAAATTAAAATCAATAGAAGAAAGACTTTTCGAATTTTTTAGAGATTATTTTTCTACCATTTCATGAATGTTACGAATTATGCAAAATATTAACATTTATGTTTGAGATAATGTAGTTGCTTCGAGATTATTTACATCGAATGGAATTCACTCTATAAATTAGAAAGACTTATTGATTATAAGATAATAAATAATAACCTTTCAAATAAATCTGATTTAATTTACTTTTCAATTTTACAAACTATACGCATATGAAAATTTAGATTTCGCTGATTTTCACAACTCACCAAAAGCGATATTTTTGTATAATAAATTCTAACCATTAGCTTTGCACTTGCAGTAAGTTTTACGTTGAAATAATAATACTTAAACTATAATAATAATAAATTTGTCAAAATAAAAAATTTCATTTATTAGTTAATTTAAGTTGAATAAATAAAATAAGTAAAAAAAAAATCTTATTAAAAAACTTTATCATAAAGGTTTGAAACTAAATAAGAAAAATTAAAATGTTTCATAAAATGAAGTTGGTTATTTTAATATAATATAACACAATAAACAAGATAAACACAAAACTTAAAAAATCACATAATATTAAAACTAAAAAATCTCATGAATTTTTTGCTTTTAGCATATAATGTGGAAATTTTATCACTTTGTATAATTTAGAATATGTTCTTAATGATTATATTCCATACAGCAAAAATCAAACGTTTCAATGAAATTTGTGTTAAAATTAGATGTTATAAAAGTAAGTAACTAAATTTATAAATGTTTAGTAAATAAGTAAAATAATAAAAAAAGTGGTAATTTGAATAATAAATGAAGCAAATTATAATATTTATCCTGGTATATAATTTAATTATAATTTATCGTAAGAAATTGAACTATAACAGAGATTCATTGATTCATATATATCATGCAAAAATTCTTCCCATTTTTATAATTTAAATAACTTTAATTTAATTTTTAATAATAATGCTCATTAAAAAACCAATTTAAAAGAAATCCTAAAATTTCAGGAAATTTCAAAATGTAACCACAAAAAGATAAATTATTTAGATTTTAAATAATGAAAGCAGTTTTAAAATATTTATTGAATTGTTAATTTTACTTAACCATAATTAATGAATAAAACAGTTTGAACATAAAACTGATTATAAATATATGAAAATTTACACTAAATTTTTTAAATATTTTTTAAATCAATTTTTTATACTTCAAATATTGTTAAAATTTTGTAATGAATAAGCATTGCTAGAAATAGTGACAGACAATATGCTTAGAGTTAGTATTTAAAATTATAAATACTTAATCATTTATATACATATTTTTGACTAAACTTAAACTTATAAAAACATATAATGAAACATTTAATTTATATATTTTTGAAAAATATCTCGTAAAGCTTTCAATAAACTTTTAATGAACAAATATATTAAATTATATAAATCATTTTAAATGTATTTAAATGAATAATAAATTTATATAGTGTATAAATATTGGAAGTTTGAAAAGTAAATTAAAAAGTGACGTTTACAATGGATTAAGAAAAGAAATACACTATACATTTATATAAGGTAAAAAAGAACAATTTAAAATGGGAGTATATAAAAATTTTCAAATAAATTATTAATAATATAATTATAATGATATTTTTAGCATAAAAAAGCACCATGACTTGATCCATGAAGCATGATCGAAACCCGAGAGAAGTGATTCCTGCATAAAAAAAAATAAATATCCATTCACCGATGAAAATGTTTTTGTTAAAAAATAAAAGTTTAAATAGAAGGTAAATAGCCTTACAGTTAATATCTGTAGTTAGAAAACTGTAGAGTTAAAATTGCTTAAATTTCATCATTATTTTCGAAAATTTTAGATATGAAAAAATTTACAGATAGATTTAAAGACTATGTAAAGAAGATAATTAAAATTTTAAAAAATATGAATTATCAAATTGAATATTAATATCGCCACACAAAAAAAATTAATTAATCATTTAAGAATTAATAAAAAATTATTTTTAAATTAAAAATTAATTTAAAATATTTAGGCTATACAATTTAATTGCTTAAATATTAGTCGAAATTAATGAACTTTTTCCAATAATAATTAAATAATTAATTTTAATTTAAAGGCTGTTTCATTTAAGAGAGCTATCTAATCACGTTTAATCTTCACACTTAGCTTTCTCGCTAACTAGCTTATTATGGGGGAAAAAACGAAGTTGCACCTAAACACACGAGGACGTTAAATCCATGGTTCAACGGATCAAGACATGTACTCCAAGCGATTGCACCGTAATCCAAAGGAGATGGTTAAAGATGGTCACATACCTTCCGCGACGCCATTTTGTGGGCCTGCAGAAGTGGACAGAAGATGTTTGAATGCTTAAACACCACGACGAACCCCTTTATATATGACTGGTCCGAACCGCTGAGACACAAATAAAAAAAAAATAATACAAAGATGACGAAACGGCCATCCTTCCATGAAACTTCTTTTTCATTCCATTATTGTTTTTTTATTTTTTTTTAAAGTAGCACCCTCCCGACCGCCTCCGTTAAAATTTTCAGTTCATCCCGAAATCAGCCAATGGCAGACCCCTATTCCAGATTCTGGTGTCGAGACCCAAACTAGGTTAGCGGGACCCGTTTAATAAAGCACGCACACGTTTGATTGTGTTAGTGATGGTATTTTAGTTTCCGTTCTTTTTTTTTTTTTTTCTTTTTCTCTTCTGCTGCTCCCCCCCCCTTCCATCCGAGTTAATTTTTCACCTGCTCAATCCCGTGACGTCACACAAAAACCTGCCTGACCCCCCTTCCTGTTTTCCCTTTTAAACAATTCCGAGTTTCCTGATCGGCAACCTGTTTCGATGTCCATTCTTATCGCTCTTCTCCACTCAAGAGTTCCTTCTTCGTTATTTCTTTTTTTATTGCTGGCAACAGAGCGGCTCTCTTCTTTCCCTCCCCCCACTTTAACCTCAGAAAGGTCTTGTGAATGTCAGGTGGTTATAAATTAAGAACGACTGTTAATCTAGTGGTGATTATTTTATTTTTATTTCCTGGTTTCTTGAATATTTTTTTTTTTTTAAAAAAAACGAAATAACGAGCGATTGGATTGAAGATGGTGGTAATTTACCTGATTCTGCTAGCTGCGGCCCAAATGCCTTCAGGGTCGATTTCGAAAATAAGCGTGATGAATCGAGGGATTTTGATGGAACGTTTTTCTTTCTATATTTTATTCTTTTTTAGAACATTTAGAGTTTTTTCGTCGAAAGGAAGATTGTACAATTTTTTCTTTTCCTAAAGGTTTGCTGTTGAGTACTTTGGAATATTCCATACCTCGACGTTAAATAACACAGTGGACATTCGTTTTTACGAACTCGTAAGAACCTAAAAATCTTCAGTTAGTAAAATAGAAAAATAAGGTTTAAATCTTAAAAACTAATTTTTATTAAACTTTTCTGTCTTTAAAGTACAATTAGAAAAAGTATTATGTACACTGTATAAGAAATATTTGTAAAATAAAATGTATACTCAACAATGCTTTAATAAAACAATTAATGTCTAAATTATATTATTAAAAAAATTCATCTAAATTTCATGAATAAAAATCATTTTATTCACGTAAAATCAGGCAAAGTAAATGATGATTTAATATTTTGTTTCAAAATTTGACTTTTTGAAAGCACATTTTTCCGTTTTTCTATTGATTCTGTTCTCAATTATTTAATTATCTGATACTTTTTTCGTACAAATTACACATGAATCCACATATAAAATGTCCAAAAATGAAATTTCTGTCTACATTGGGTTCTTTTATCAAAGCTAAAATTATTTTAATCGTTCTTGTTACGGTTACGGTGGTAGTTTAATGAAGTTTTCATGTCGAGATGAAGATGTATCACATCTTGAAGGGCAACTTTAAAATTCGATTCAAAGATATGATCACTCCTTGCCCTATAATATATGCACTTGAAGCTAATGAATTATGTATAAGACGAGAAACAGTTAATTTAGGCGTTATTCCACACAAATTGTTTTAAATAATCCGGAATTACAATATTAACAGTGCAGTTAGTTCTTCATATAATTCGAAGGGTTTACGATTTTCCAATAAAAACGTCCAAATTTCTCAACCACAAAAAAAGGTAAGAAATCACACGATAAAATGAAACTCAGATGGAAAATGCATGAAAAGGAGTTTGCAAAAATGAAAAAAATTTAATTCGTAAATAGGAAAGAACATTATCATGGCGTCGATGGGAACTTATTAGGGACCAGCCACCAGCTCGTAAAATTGTGAGTGTTCGTAAAAACTAACTTCTAGTGTATTTGTTTTCTGTTAGAAATTCACAGTTTTTATAGGATTCTTTTTATATCAGAAATAACATTGATTTCATGAAGGAGGCATTTGAAATAAAAAAAATTAAATTCCTATTAATGGTTCTCATTGTTCTGCGTAAAGCAAGGGAATGTGTTTTCCCTTTAACTCAAATGATCAATTCAGATACTTTGAATAACATATAAATATAGTTTCTGTATTACTATATTTTTCAAGTGAATTCAGCGTAAAACAAGGGAATGTGTTTTCCTCACAGAAAAAAAACCAACAGATTTTTTTGTGTTTTATTTTAAAATCAAAATAAAACGCAAAAATTTTGTTTGTATATTTAATTTAAAATCTATAATATAAATAAAAAGAAAAACATTTAAAATTTAAAATGTACATTATAAAATTTAAATAAAATTAAGTTATTACCTTTAAAAATGCAAAAAGGTCTCTGTGAAGTGGCTTCCCTACTAAATCAAACATTGTTAAAATATTTAAAAAAAGCAAAATGATAAAGGTTACAATCTAGAGGGATTAATTATTATGTGGTTCATCACACGTTTCCACCATAGAATTGATTAATTTAGAGAGATGCTTATGTGTGTGTCCGATACGAAAGCGAGTCAATCTAACATCTGCTCTTCGTAAAGGTAAAATTGTTGATGGGATGAGGTATGGGAAGATGGCACGCAATTTGTTACAGACCTGTATCTTCCATAACTGCTGGCAGAGAGAATCAATAAGCTTTTTTACAACCCGTCTCACGTCGAAGCAAAGAACATATGAATGGAGTAAAGACGATGCAGCTTTAGCAGCTGCATCTGCCTTTTCATTTCCCTCTAGACCTACATGACCTGGGATCCAACAGAAAATGATTTCATAGCTCTTGCCTGCTCCCAAAATCTTGGACATAACAGGATGACAGCTGTTGGAAATTTTCAACGCTTCTAAAACCTTCAAACTGTCAGTATACACGCAAATTTTATGATAATTTTCTGTATTTACGTGCTGATGGGCTTAATGAATAGCCTTACTTCGGCAGCAAAGATGGAGAAGGACATGTGAAGGCTGTAACCATGACGGGTAATAGTATAAAATATGACACATCCAACGTGTCCAGCAATTTTAGACCTATTTGTGAATGCAGGCATGTATGATGAATACTGACATCCAGGAGATAGATATTATTTTCCGGCAAAGTCATTTCTTGGTGACAGTGGCTGAAAATCATTACACACTAGAAACCGATTTAAAGGCATGCAGGTGCACAAATTGCTTATGATGAAGATCCTATCCTTCCTGCTCCAAACATGATTGAGAAAACTTTTAAAAAGAAACAACTCATCTTGTTCTCAATATTGAGAAAAAAGTTATATTCTACATTGAAGGCTACTGGATCATATTCACAGGTGTCTCAAAAATGGAAGAAAAAATTGGATCCATACTCGGAACTTGGTTTACAAAATTCTTGGGAGTACTGGGTTTCAGCCTGGGAACACAGTATACCAGACTGAAATCTATGTCTTGCGAAAATCCATTAAAATAGCTGCTTCACAACAAACATTTTCTCAGAGGTCTTAAGCCTTTGTCCAGTTCTCTTCTCAAATTCTTAATGGTATGAGAAATTCAAGACATTCTAGTAACAGTGGATAACACCAGAGTTGGATGGGTAAAAGCCCACCAAGGTACAGAAGAAAATGAGGCTATGGATAGACTTGCAAAACCGGCTGTACAATCAAATGGTTCTTCGCATGTTATACCTTTACCATATTGTTATATCAAATCCTAAGCAGGATAAAGAATGGCTGGCAGGAAGAATGCAACAATGAACCAACGAGAGAAATATTCACGAGTTAATGCAAAATGTTTCCAGGAAATCTTTTAAGTAGACTAGGAATGAGACATTTTTGTATGCGGATCATGGCCCATATCCGTCCTACTTTTACAAGTACCACATATCTGATTCCAAAGACTGCGCCTGTGAAGTGGAAAGCAATCCACTCCACTACATGCTTTTTAAAGTTATCTTGGCATTTTGCAATCCCCAGTAGAAACTGGAAGACTAACTAAAAGAAGAGAGTTTTGAGCAACCATACATCGAAAACCAAATTAAATAAAATAGTTGCATTCCTGATTAACCATGAAATCTAGTTTGTAGGGTTGGGAACGCTTCTACAATATAGATAAAAACAAATCTTTTTTTTTTATCTTACAATGTTTATGAGAGAATTAAGGCTCTGTTTATGTAAATAAATGAATCTGTAAATAGGATTTATAAGTTATAAATATTGATATATAATCAAGAGCTTTGCAGAACTGCAAGACAATCACTCTTATATTTATTGTATTCCCCATCGACACCATGATCATTATATTATCATCTTTTCATCCTTATAATGAGCTATAACTAGATTTCATATTTTTGTTATGTTATGAAATGTTTCATGTTTAACTATTGTAATTAGTTTTATAAAATAAAAGTTTTTTTAATTTATTATTTTTTTTGAATAAAAGTCCCAGCACTTACCATTAAACTGATAAACTTCTCGGAATAAGGTATAGGGCAATTCGCTGGTATCAACAGAACTTTAAGTGCCACCAACATCAGCCTTCGCCTAATGATATTTTAAGCTGTTTGGGCATTCTTTGAGAGGAAATTTACTCTTACCCACTACTTGTTTCTGACTTTTTACTCATCAACGGATTAATGGACCTGGTCTGATACTATTAGACCAAGTTCATATTTGATACTATCGATACATAAATCCATTAACGGATCGTTATTGGAGATAAGTAATAACAACAACAACTTTAGAAGTATATTTTTTTGAAATCCTTCTTCATATTTTTTAAAAATCTTCATTTCTTTTCCAACTTTTCGTTATATATTAGGTTGGGGAAAAAGAAATCCATTATTTTTACGTGAACTTTATGTAACTTCTTTTGGATTCACTTTGTAAAAAGGTTTAAAACAGCTTTCATGTAGATTTTTAGGTCTTGCGTGTTACGACTGCTGACATGCGGTTAACTTTGATCATTTTTGATATTTTATAGACATTTTTGACGATGCTGTATCCTCATGCGAGGTGCATCTCTAACATCAAAAATACCCGAACGGAATCAACGAAACAAAAATTGTATGGAACTGGTTGTTACAGTCTTATAGAGGACGATAAACGCCTTTCACAATTTTAGCCACCCGGCTATCTTTTTCGCCGTTACAAGAGAAAAACGAAAATGCATCGAATTTTCTGTTTGTTGTCTTCCATTTTTAAAATCTTGTACTCGTAACTGAATGAATCAAGCAAAAAACCGCAAGAGGATATTTTAGTGTCAAATGTCACCTTTCCAACGAGCATAAATCTGAAATTGTTTGATAGATATCTCACAAGATATCGATCACTACCGACGTCTACTGAAAAAATAATGGATTATTTTTTCCCCAAACTAATATTTTGATTATATATCTTATTTCCAAAAGATATTTTTCTCTGTATCTTTTTCAGTTCTTCTTTGAAA
>JAPDSC010044977.1:12272-30261 GCA_026290005.1 Latrodectus geometricus
TATTAGTGATAGAGAAATTTATGTGATAGAGAATATATATCTTATTTGTCTCTCTTCCAAAATATATTTTTCTCTGTATCTTTTTCAATTCTTTCTTTGAAAATTTATTAGTAATAGAGAGATTTATGCAAAGCTTACGAAATGAATTTCCGGAAGCATATGCACAGAATTTGCTTTCGGAATATGCTTTCGGGCACTGTTATGCTACTGACCATACAGACCAACCTAGGGGCTACCAACAGTGTCTCTCAAACTACTGTTCAGTGAAAGTTGCTGCATCTGGGCTTCCGAAGCAGATGCCTGGTTCATGGACTTATACCGACTGCTGTTCATCAACGACGAAAGCTGGAATTTGCACGCGAGCACCACAACTGTATGTTCACTGAGTGGCGACAGGTAGCGTTTTACCATGAATCACATTTTATACTCTATCTACTGATGGACATTAGTGACGGGGAATCTCTGAAAAAAAAAAAAAACACCCTGCAACAATTACCAAAAACGGTCGAGGGTGGTGGCGGGATTATGTTCACCGCATGGATCCCTGGGTAATCTAGCGGCACAGGAGACAGCATGGCTCAATATACTTGTGAACGCCTTCAGGAACCTAATTGACTCTTTTCCTGTACGACTTGTAGCAATCCGACAGGTCGTTATAGCGGCTTTTGGACAGGTGGTCTAATATGGCTGGATTGTATATATTAGTTTGGGGAAAAAGTAATCCATTATTTTTTCGGTAGACGTCTGTAGTGATCGATATCTCGTGAGGTATCTATCAAACAATTTCAGATGTATGCTCGTTGGAAAGCTGACATTGGACACTAAAATATCCTCTTGTGGTTTTTTGTTTGATTCATTCAGTTACGAGTACAAGGTTTTAAAAAATGGAAGAAAACAAACAGAAAATTCGATACATTTTCGTTTTTCTCTTGTAACGGCGAAAAAGATAGCCGGGTGGCTAAAATTGTGAAAGGCGTTTATCGTCCTCTATAAGACTCTAACAACCAGTTACGTGGTACTAGCTTCGGCTGTACATATACTAAAATTGGAACGATACAGAGACAATCAGTTACGTACAATTTTTGTTTCGTCGATTCTGTTCGGGTATTTTTGATGTTAGAGATGCACCTCGCATGTGGATACAGCATCGTGGAAAATGTCTATAAAATATCAAAAATGATCGAAGTTAACCCCATATCAGCAGTCGTAACGCGCAAGAACGAAAAATCTACATGAAAGCTGTTTTAAACCTTTTTACAAAGTGAATCCAAAAGAAGTTACATAAAGTTCACGTAAGAATAATGGATTTCTTTTTCCCCAAGCTAATATAGATAAAAGTTAAATATGGACATGAAAACATACATATAAATTAAAAATACAGATTTAAGAGCAATTTCATAATATATCTATTGGATATTCAGGAAATACTGTATTGAATGTGGAAAAAAAAATCAGCATTGATTGATGTTATTAATGCATGGAAAACAGATTAAGTTGTGTAATAATCTCGAATGACTCTTTCCGCTTGCGTACAGAAAAACTGGCAACAATAGCGATGAATTATTTTCACATCAATTATATTAAAAGTAAAATTCAAGTGATTTTCTGGTTGGCTTTATGAGTCACACATGAAATGAAGTCAGAAACAGAACAAATCAATCAATCAAAGAAATTAATCTGTCACAATAATCGCTGATTGCATTGACCGTTTACTACTTCCACATCATTGTGGAAAAAAATTTCACGCCTGCTAATTTATGATCTCGAATCTAAGGCGTTGAATTCACGTTTTTAATAATGATGTACGAAAATGGTTATATTCTTATTCATAGAAAATGTTCTTTTTTTGTTATTCTATAAATCTTATTAAAATTGTGCCATTTTGTTGTTAAAATGTAACTATCGGTATTCATCATCAGCCCGTTGATATATGAGGATAAAATTTTTTTATTATTTTTATTCTTTTGGAATTATTTTTCACTGTCAATATTATGTAAAAACCCATAATAATTATGATATTATACCTGAAAATTAGCTCTGCTTGCAATGATTATTAATTATTATTTTATGCTTTTATTTTATTATGTGTAAAATACCATCAATCAGGAAAATTGGCGCAAATTCCGCTAAATTAACCCCACATTTCATATTTAATGAAAATGTAAACAAAAGTTATTTAAAAATGTTTAAATTAATATATTCTTTGGAATATAGTATAAAAAAATTAGTTCCTCATATTTGCTAATAAAATTGAATGTAAACATACTATAAATTCCTTATTTTAACAAAAAAAAAAAAAAAAAAAAAAAAAAAAAAAAACGTTAAAAAGCTGTTTGAATTAAAATTGTAAAACCTTTTTTATTATTTGTTAATAAAAAAAGATATTAGAATTAAGCTTTGTGTGGTTTATCAAAGTAACTATCTTTCCTTGGCGAAAATTCGTGCTGTTTGGCGTCATATTTTCCTGGACAAAAAGATTTTATAGCTTTATCAAATAAGCTCTCTGAGAAGATTAATAAAACCGCGTGTAAGTGGAAAGAGTAATAAAGACATATTTGATATCAAACCATTGCTCAGATTAATATTTGCAGCACTCTGAGAATAACGGGTTTCGAAAAACATCAACTAAGTTAATATTCATGACTGTAAGAGACTTTATAGTTTAAATTACTGGATTTTCTAACTTTTTCATCTTAGTATATTTATTAGGTTGAGGAAAAAGAAATCCATTATTTTCACGTGAACTTTATGTAACTTCTTTTGGATTCACTTTGTAAAAAGGTTTAAAACAGCTTTCATGTAGATTTTTAGGTCTTGCGCGTTACGACTGCTGACATGCGGTTAACTTCGATCATTTTTGATATTTTATAGACATTTTCGACGATGCTGTACCCACATGCAAGGTGCATCTCTAACATCAAAAATACCCGAACGGAATCGACGAAACCAAAATTGTACGTAACTGGTTGTTACAGTCTTATATAGGACGATAAACACCTTTCACAATTTTAGCCACCCGGCTATCTTTTTCGCCGTTACAAGAGAAAAACGAAAATATATCGAATTTTCAGTTTGTTGTCTTCCATTTTTAAAATCTTGTACTCGTAACTGAATGAATCAAGCAAAAAACCGCAAGAGGATATTTTAGTGTCAAATGTCACCTTTCCAACGAGCATAAATTTGAAATTGTTTGATAGATACCTCACGAGATATCGATCACTACAGACGTCTACCGAAAAAATAATGGATTTCTTTTTCCCCAACCTAATATTTTTAGAAGTTGAAAATATTGAATTTATGTTCTTTCAGAGCTGATTTTCTAGTCTGGTAGTTGTTTTAAGGAAGGCTTAGTATTTAAATATTTATTCATTATATTGGAACAAATTACTGAGGAATAGTTTATTCACACTAAACGACCTTAAGAGAGTTTAGAATAATTACTTTGTTGCGATGAGTTAAAATATATACAATGTTTGGCAATAATTAGTAAGTAATTGGTAACGTATCAGATTTTCACTGTAATTTTAATTTCGTTAATTATATTAATGATAGAAATTAAGTGAGGAAGAATTACACTAATTGAGTTAGAGTATAATTTACGGAATCACGGTTTGCCTATTAAAATTCTTTTTTAAATTGGAGGCAAATCGGTCTATTCTTTATGTTTTGGAACTAAATAATCCAACGAATTCTTCTCATCTCTATTTTTAATTATTTTTATTTCAAAACTTTAGGATGTCCCATAAAATTCTTTTTTGTTACTTTTCAAATATATTATTTTCATAATGTGCTTGAGTATTTACATTGAAGAGTTATGGACTGGTTATTGTAAGGCATTTTAATATCCATCACATAATTGTGTTCAAAGTGGGCTTTTCATCGATAGAGGGCCATATTCACGTGTCGAGAGAAAGGAAACCCGGAAAATTCCCGAGCACTCATACGTCAAACGTGCTTACAAATGACTGATGTGCAAAATCTGTGTTTCTCGTAATTCAACAGTCAAAACCGTGACCTTGAGATCCGAAGAGCTCTGGTAACCACGATATGGTTTGCATAATGACCAAGGCATTTCAACGTCCACCTCTTAATTGCCTTTCCGGAGGACTTTTCATAGATAATGGGTCATATTTGAGTATCACAAAGGAGGAAACCCGTAAAAGTCCCAAGTGTCTATCACGACAACGATGCAGAAGGCGGAGTATGCATCTTTTGTTGTTCAAAAGTAGCTGGGATCGAACCCGTGACCATTTGTTCCGAAGAGCCCTTTTCTTCCTTTAAGCCAGGGTAATTATGTATTTCTTTTTGTTGTAATTCATCTTACATTAAAAAAAGTATTCCACTGAACTTAAATATAAACATTCTACAAAATATTTATTGTAGAAATTGCTTATGAAAATTTATATTTTACTGTGGCAGAACTTATTGTCAACTTAAAAAAAATCAGATAGAATAAAGTATGCAACGAAAAACTTATATCACTTGAATAATGGACATAATATATATTTCATAAAGTAAAATCTGAAAATAGATTAGAAAATTTTAAGCATAGTTATATATTTTCTCTTTTTTAAATTTCTCAAGCTACCATTTTGTTACACTATAAATTTTGAATATTCTCGTACCTATGCTTTCTCCATTTTTAACTTCAACATATATACTGAAATATATGTTTTGTATTTTATATTTTTAAACGCATTTAATTTTTCTTTATTCCAGTCATTGATAATTGATCTGCCATTCAATATTACTAGAGAATGTGAAAATTTAACTTGCTAACACCATCGTCTTTAATGAATTATAACATAAGGGAATCCGTAATTATTTTACATGCTTTGACATTCCAAAAAGGCGAAACACATTGTCACAATATTTAGTGTTTCTCACGTGACTTTTGTGTTGCAACAGCTGAGTTAGGAAATTTTTCGAAATCTCTCATCGCTGTTTCATCTACGAAGCTCTTTCAAAATGTTATTTATTATTCATAAATCCTGATTTCATTTCATTTCGTTAAAAGTCATTCCGAATTGGATTGAAGTACTAAAACTTAACGTATTGAAGAACTTTATTTTCCCGTAAACACAGTTCGATTATTTTATAATCGATTTCTTACGAAAATGTTTCTTTTTGCGATTTTATGATAAAATTTGAGTTGCTTGATTGAAAAAATCGCATGGGATAGTTGCTTAATTAAAAATAGAATGAAATTTATACGATTTTAAAACAAATCATCTTTTATTATTTGTTGTACTGAGCGTTAACAGGCTAATAAACAGGAAAAATATTATTTTTCAGTGCATTTATAATAAAGATAACTATTTTACATCCTTAATTGTACAATACAAAGTTACATTATTTTGGCATTTTTCACGGTTATCACAAAATTATTTGATGAGCTTTTGAATGAAATATGTCATAAAAAGAATAAAGCATAATAAAATAGGTCATAAAAAATTAAGGCTTTGTCACATTCCTATTTATTTACCTTGAGTGATACTTAAATATGATAAAATAAACACCTCTGTAGGGGGAATAATTTCTAAATAAAATAGGAAATTTTTGGGGTGACCCTTTAGCCAAGGAAGCAAAATAGCGCAAAATTTATCATGAAAAATTGAAAACTGAATAATTTATATGATTGTTACTTCGATAAAATTTTATGTTTCTTTAAACAAGAGTTTAAGTTTTTATGAGCCGAGTTGGCAACCGAATGGTTAGCGCTCTTGCTTTCCGTTCAACAGTTTGTGAGTTCGTATCCCGCCATGAGTAAGTTTGTAGTATTTCAGAATCTGATTATAAAAGTTTATAGCTCCCAGTCAGATTAGTCCTTCTGTGCCAAAAAAAAATGACTTTAAATGACAAACAAGCCTAGGACTATAGTTCAAATTTTTACCCAAGAAAATAATAAAAATTTATGTGTCGTCTTCATGAAAATTAATTTGTATTGATTTTGAGTGATACACATTATGAAATTTTGGCTGCTCGCATATAATGTTATTTTTTCGGGGATTTCCATTTAAATAGTGCCTTTATTGTTAAAATAATGAATTTAAAGTGCTTAAATTTAATTATTTTTGCAAATAAACTATTCCACAAATTTTTAGGGGTATATTCAGAAACTTTTATTTTTAAGAGTTATTTTAAAATTAGCTTACTTTAATTTTCTCTAAATTTGCACTGAGAAACAATATGGAATTACAGGGTGTTAATTTTGGTTAATTCGGGCCGGTTTCGCGTACAAATTGACGGCATTTCCCTCATGTACAAATTTTAATTTTTTTTCCTAATTATATAGTTTTTTTTTTTTTTTTTTTTTGTTTTTTTGTAAATAAACAGCCGCAAATTTTCAAGCGTATGTTTTATAACTTAAATTTCAAAATTCTTTTCAAAGTTAAACATTTTATGTCAATTCCTATAAAATATGCATTGGGGCACAATATAAAGTCATTTGGTGATAATTAAGCGGAATTCACGCCAACGTTTCTGGTCGAAGAGATTTTACACATGCACCAATTTTTACTTTCTTTGTTTATCTAGCGTGCAATTCTCTAAAAATGAATAAAATTGCTGTTTATTAATAATGATATCATTTTATATAAAAATAATTGACGGAAAGATATTTGAGAAAATCATTCTTACAGCTTATCTATTGCCAACGCTTTCAATAGAGAGAACGGACTCAATAGTAATTAGACAATAAAAGCGAACGCGAGAAATCCGCCGCGTTGGCGTCAATGAAACGAAGCTTATTTCCGTATGGTTACTTCACTCCTGTGTTTCCACAAACATCCGTTGTTACGTTGCTGTATCTCATTAATTCTCTCTCACAGCGCAATATATCCGACACAGTATTTAGAAACACTTTTTGTCCCATCTGCTGAATTTATAATGTGGAAGCGGCATTATTCCTTTAGTGGTTTTTCACAATTTAGTTTGCTTTTGTACAATTTTCAAGTTATATTCTGTGTCGGTGAGATTTATTTTCATGTGTCAATTAATTATTTTTTGCACATAAACATGCTTTTATCACTATTTTTCTTCTGGATTAAAATTTTCATTTTTTAATATTAATAATTGTGAATGAGTATTTAATATGAGGAAGGATATATATATATATATATATATATATATATATATATATATATATATTAATAAGTTTAATGTTTTACTGCGAGAAAAAAATGGAACACATTGAGATTCGAATATTTTAAATTTAAACTTTTTTGTATTAAAACTTCTTAAACAAAAACATTTTTCTAGTATTCCATTTCTAGGATTGATTTAACATTAATTTGTTTTACAAGATAATTTGTGATGAGTATTTAAAATGGAACAATATATATATATATATATATATATATATATATCAATTATATATTTAATACATATATATATATATATATATATGAATTAAATATCTAACTGCGAGAAAAATCTAAACGTGATAATAAGATTCGAATATTGCATATTTAAATTGCAATTTTTTTTCTACCGAGATAATCAATTGAGTTTTGTAAAATTGAGTTCCATAAAATTAATATGCAATGCAATATTTTATTAAAATATTACATTCAAGAAAAAATTATTTGAATTAGCATATTAGATCTTCAATATTTTCTCATTGCTTTTAAATTTACATAACACAAATTTTATTTTAACTATAGACAACTATTCTTATTTGAATATAATTTCATGCTTATGTTTTCTGTTATGATTTTCAAAGCTGATGTTATTACTTGCTAAAAATTAACCTCTTTTAGAATAATATACCAAATCTTTGAAATAGTTTCAGCTATAATATATAGGATAAGCCCTTTTTATTTTATTTTTTGAAAAACGTCATAATTATTATATTTTGGAAAGAATGGTATTATAGTTTACATTTTTAATTGGCATAGTTAGTTGATTAAAATTAATTTAAGCAACATATTGTACTATGCCCTCAAAAAATATTAAATTTGAAATTATAGAATTTTTATTTTATATAATTTTAAATATATTTATTGAAATAAACAATCAACAAAGTAAAAGTATTCATACAACATAGTTAAACAAAATATTAATATTTTAATGTAAATCTTGTCCTTGTACTGCAATATTTAATATGAAATCTATGGTTATAAATTATAATTTTCAATTTGGCATATAATTTGGAATATTCAACTGCAAAGCAATTTTTCGAGGATTCAAAATATTATTGATAGAAGAAGAGATTTATTAACAAGTAGATTCAAATATGAAGAAACAGAACGCATGCAAAATTTTCTTCAAATAGTTAAATCACTCGAGCAAAATAATCAGCAATTTAAAATAGCTCTTGATTTATCAATAGTTACCTTCACATTTTTTGATAGTTCCGCAAGTTTTACATTCCATAATTGTAAAGATGTTAATACTATAAGATCTATAAAGTTATCTATAAAAAATCAGTGGAATTATCACCTTGGTGCTTTCACACAGAATAATTGCACAAATCAAAATTTTATCTCGTTAACATTTTCTAATACACGAATTAATCTCCTTTCAATATTTAGCACAGGAAACGAAATTTCTTGAATTTGGGATATTTCTTGTAGATTTGGTAAATCACAGTAAATATTTCGATATTTTTAAAAGTGAGATGTATATATATTCGCGTTATATTAGATGTATATATATTATCTATGAAAGCTTTGCCTTTACTTACACAAGGAAGAATTAATAAGGCCGCCTACTCTGTCTAGTGGTTAGCATGCCTGACTGCGGATAGGGAGGTCTGGGTTCGAATACCGGTTCATGCATAGATGTACTTTCTTTCTCTCTCTCTCCTGTCTTTGTCCTTTCCTTGTTTTAATGGAGTATGAATTGTTGCCTAACCTTTAAAGGGGTACCTATGGCATGCGTGTTCAGAGGTCAAGAAGTCAGTCTTCTGACCTTGTGGTTCCTCTCCAAAAAAAAAAAAAAAAAAAGCTGCATACTACCCTATGCCAGATCTTCTGGGCCTGGTGTGGCCTTTCCTGCACCAGGGGGATAAGCAATAACAGAATTAAAAAGAACTATATTCGATCGCTTTAAGTTGTGTTTATCGTTTCACAACAATTGCTACTTGTCTCTAATTTCCAAAATCTTTATAACTGCCATCGGAATTCTCTAATGAGGAATTAATTTAATTTGAATATGCCTCTGTCTACTTGTGACACGACGCTTACATGCCCCAACCAGATACGCGTAAAATCCCATTGACCAGGGAGAAAAAATGCGTCAAAGAATACGACTTTTCATCAACAATAGAAAACCGTGTATCATTACGTAAGTTGTTACTTTTATAAATTTGTATTTCTTTAAAAAATGTTTGACTCTAAAAGTTATTGCTTTCTTTTTGAACTGCAAATTGATAAAAATTTAGGAGACTACCTATTGGGTGTGTGCAGAATAGAGCAGAAAATTAAATTTTTTACTTAAATAGCGTTTACTCCATGGTTAAAATAATAATTTAAATAACTTTTATTTTTAGTTATTTTTTCCAATAAACCATATCATTTTCAATTTTGATGGTACGTTCTGAAATATTATTTCTTTTCATCTAACTTTTCAATTCTCATTAAAAATGCACCAGAATAATTTGGTGTCAATATGGGGGAATTCTCGCCAAAATGACTAGTTGACTAGATTTTACACACAAGTATCGCCAATAGCACTATTGTTTTGCACAAACCTTTAGTCATTCGCTCTAGACATTTGAAAATTACGATCAAAAAGCTATCTTGTTTAATATTTATTTGATTAATTATGCAGGTGTGGATTATTGCTAAATTAAAAAAAAAATCAATGTAGTTTTTTTCCATTAAATTAAGAATCTATCTTAAAGAAACCTATAGTTTATGCTTTTGTAGTAATGCTTGATGCAAAAGTAATATCAAACTAAGTTTTATTTTCAATTGAAATCACACTGGATACTTGAAGATCAGCTTGAGAAATTGAATCCAATAAAAAATGATTGAGGCGCAGAGACCAGTGTATCAAGAAAGAGTGGAATTAAAAGAGAGACTATAATAAAATCACACGTGCTCTCTTGAAGAAAGAAAGTGGTAATAATCTCGTGGTATATAATATTAGTTTGGGGAAAAAGAAATCTATTATTTTTACGTGAACATTTTGTAACTTCTTTCAGATTCGCTTTGTAAAAAGGTTTAAAACAGTTTTCATGTAGATTTTTAGGTCTTGTGCGAAGCTACGACTGCTGACATGCTGTCAAGTTTGATAATTTTTGATATTTTGTAGACATTCTCGACGATGTTGTTTCCATGCGAGGTGCATCTTTAGCATCCAAATACCCAAACGGAATCAACGAAACCAAAATTGTGCGTAACTGGTTGTTACAGTCATATATAGGACGATAAACACCTTTCACAATTTCAGCCACCTGGTTAGCATTTTCGCCATTATAAAAGAAAAACTAAAATGTATCGAATTTTCTGTTTGTTGTCTTCTATTTTTAAAACCTTGTACTCATAACTGAATGAATCAAACAAAAAACCGCAAGAGAATATTTTAGTGTAAAATGTCACCTTTTCACTGAGCATAAATTTTAAATTGCTTGATAGATACCTCACGAGATAGCGATCACTACAGACGTCTACCAAAAAAATAATGGATAACTTTTTCCCCAACTTAATATTACTGCTTACATTAAGTCTAATTTTGGCAACCCTTTCTTTTGTAACAAGATAAAATGATAACATTTATCGCTTATTTTTTAATCAATTTCTATGAAGGAAACTTTTGTACATCCTTTATGTACAAACTTTTGTATGAGATTTGTATTAAATAAAAATTTTAACTATTGGAACTTTTTCACTTTTAATTGAAATTTGACAAAAAGCAAATACATAAATAACCTAAAATATTTGTTTATTTCAATATTGTTTCAGTCTAAAACACAAGAGAAATTCCAAGCGAATAACTTTAGTTTCACAACTGTAAAAACTCATAAAATAGAGTTTAAACATTTCACAAATTCTCCTGAGCCGTGGTGGTCTGGTTAGTTAGAGTGTCGTTCTCTTTACTGTAAGGTGATGAGTTCGAATCCCGGCTTATCCGAAGATCCTTCTTGTGCACTTATGGTGAATGGAGCATGTAAAATATGTCATGGTCGCAATGTCCTCCATGTTCCCATTCCAAATCAATAACACTGGTAATGGTAGAAGCCAAACCTTGGACTCTTGAAAGTTGAGATTTTCTTCTGAAACATGAATTCATGATATGGTAGATGTTCGTTTTAAAGAACATTCATGATTTTACGAACTGGAGTCTGGTCTCTAATACGGTCGCATAAACACTTCTTTCTTTTTTTTAATTTTTTAATATAGATATAATTAATATAGATGCCGCCCAACCTGTCTAGTGGTTAGTGTACCTGACTACAGATGGGTGGGACCTGTGTTCGAATACTGGCTCGGGCATGGATGTACTTTCTCTCTTTCTTGACTTTGTCCTTTCTTTGTGTGTGAATGGTTGCCTACCTTATAAACGGGTACCTATGGCATGTGTGTACTGAGGAAGTCGGACTCCACACCAAATATGGTTCAGGTGGAAAAGTGGAGCAGCGCACTCCATATTTTCTGGCACACGACAACAACAACAATTAATATAGATATAATCAAATTTTCAAAAACATCTTTTATTCTTAAACTCGTTTTCATGCTTTTTTATTTGCGTTTATTTTTTTGTATTAGTTAATTCCATTTCAATTTATTTTATTTTATGTTTGCGAAAATAAAAAAATCGACGTTTTTATTGAAGGATCGTAAATATTTCGAATTTTGGATAATTACTGGATTTTAGATTTTGAAACACCGAAAGTTTTGCAGCAATTCGTGTAGAATTTCTCCCGCCAAGTATCAGATTATAATCAAAGGTTCAATTGCAAATAGTGTGGGAAAATTTTATAAGCAGTGATATTGGTTTGAAATTGATTTATGAAATTGACATTTTAGATGCAAAGCACTTGTTAACATATGTTTAAAATGATGTTGGATAGACAAAGATGTTGTTGTTGTCTTGTGGCAGCTAAGCTGGCAATATGGGACGAGCTGCTCCACTTTTCCAACTGAACCGTAATTTGGTGTGGAGTCCGACTTCCTCAGTATACACATGCATAGGTATCCTTTTATAGGGTAAACAACCATTCATAACCCATTTATTCAAAGAAAGGACAAAGACACGAGAGACAAAGAGAAAGTACATCCATGCCTGAAACTAGATTAAAACCCAGGACCTCGCTATCTGCAGTCAGGCAAGCTGATTGAGCGAAGGATGTGGACTGACTGACAGGAGACTAGCGAGTCAGGGTGGGCGGCGTATACTTTTATACCAAATGCTATTGGCTTGAAATTGATTTATGAAACTGATATTTTAGATGCAAGGCACTTGTTAATCTATGCTTAAAATAATATTGCAGAGAAAAAGATATCAAAGTCATTTGCATAAGCAAGCTTTATAAATAAAAAAATGCCATAATTGAATAGAAAGCCAAGGATATTTGCATAAACAATTAGAGGAAAACGAGTTACTTTTTCAAGAATCCCCATATAAAAATGTATTTCTACTCCTAATTTCCATTCAGATCATTTTGAACCTGGACTCAGATGCAATTTGTATTGAGATGCAATTTGAGAAATATAGTATGGTTAAATGATTGAGAACATAATGAATGAGAAGGAAATAGAGCTTTCAGATATGAAACAAGATGAAAATGATGTGGAGCTGCGACCGTCTGCAAAACAACCAGGTAAATAGGTAATAAGAATCAGGTATAGAGTTTTAAGAAAAATATAGTGAAATGTATTTTTGAACGAAAATTTGAGCAATTTTGCATGTTTTTTTCAACAATGAAATGGAAAATAGAATGTTGTTACTTATATGAAGCTAAGCCCATCCGTCACGGACTGAGCGAATGAAGTCAGAAAGAGCGCCTTCCGTTTTTGAACAGAGCACCGTTATATGAAAATCGAAGTACGACTTTGACTCACAGATGGCAGCACCATCTAGATCTTCTAATTTAGTAATTGAAGCCAGAGAAGACCTACGAACTTGCCCCAAATACCACCCAGAGGTATAAGTTTGGAATGGGAATGTGAAGGACATTGTGACCACGACATATTTTATATGCCGAGCCACCATTAGTGAACACGATGGATCTTTGGCAGACCGGGATTCGAACTCACTACCTTCCTGTAAAGAGAATGACGCTCTAACAAACTAGGTCACCACTGACTTTAAAATTAAGCCAAAAAAAAAAAGAATGAATTTTATTTTGCATTTAGTGAATACTAAATAATTTTTTCTAACAGTGCTTTGTTTATAAAATGTAAACAGTTTGGTTAAAAGAAAATATAATAGGAAAAAACATTTAAATCGTCCTTGCCGATTTAAACTAACCTTAAAGTGCATGTCATGATTTATTTATTACTTGCATAAACAATCCAATATTAATATTTAATGTGCTTTAATGCTGCACGAAATAAATTTATCTTTACTTAATGATTCATAAGTATTTATTTTTTAATAGCGGTATCAAGAGAGACAAATCTCCAAGAATATATAAAATGACCCATCTCACTAAGATATTGACCAACATATCCTTTCCAACCGGTCACTGAAGAGCTCATCCCACTGACAAATTGACTTGTTTTCGATGGGTGGACAAAATTGTCTATTCAACATTATTGGTGAAAACTATTATTTGTTTCACTCACAGACCAATTATTATAAGTAAAATAAAAGTACACATGATCTCAACTGTAATGAAAGAAACAACCACTTTATGGTAAAAAAATATATTGTTTTAAGATTTATTGTATAAAATATATTTATTTTAGAAAACTTTCGGTTTTTAACTATTTCATTGCTCTAATTATAAAAAAAAAAATTCAGATTAATAAAAAAAAAATTGAGCGCATGGAATGTTTTATCAAGAATACTACGTGTCGAAGTACCTCTTCAGTTAAGTAACCAATTTCTCAAACAAAAGATTCATTTCCTTTCCAATTAAGCAGACCATTACTATGCAGCTAACAAAATAATCATGCTGATTGCTGAGATTTTAATATTTTCTTCGCTTTCGTTCCATATTCCGGGGGCATGTTGCCAGATCACTGATCTGTCCTCTCAAAAAATGAACGATTTAAGGAAGATGCTACAGTAATAACGAACAAAATTCGTGTCGTTATTTATTTCCTTAATCACAACGAATGGAAGAATTTTTTTCAAAGATCCATAGGTCAATATTCAGTTTTTTTTTAAATAGGCTTTGTAAGTATAATTTGTTAATGAAACAAAACTATAAAAGCTAGAAAATTTAAAATGCTGTCATAAATTTCAGATTTACTTTCTCCTCTTTTGTTATTCAAAGGGGAAATTTTATTTGGCAAATTTTCATGAAAGATATAAAAGTGTTTATTTCTCACTTTCGGGTTGTATTCTTATTTCAACAGACACGCTTTGTTTCTGTTAATCATAAAGTTTTATGGCTCAAGAAACAATCACAAACTCTAAAAGATTGATAAGAATTTTTTATTGATATATTATATTTTAAGGGCATGTTGAGATTTTTAGTAATATTTTAACCTTTTCATACTCAATCAAAGATGATTTTTAAAAAAAATCTTTAAGTTAGATGAAAGGAAATTGTTAAATCATTTTATCCAGGAAAACTATAACATTTTCATCGTTCAACTCATATGCTAACCACCTGTTTTTTACGTCAAAGAAAAAAAAAAAAAAAAAAAGAAAGCTAGAATAACAGAGATTTTTTAATTAAATTCTAAAGTAAAAACACAAAAAGAATTAGACTTGTGGCTTGGTTTTATAGCTTTTTACTTCACGTTTATTTGTTATTCACTGATTTTTTTTATTTATTTTTTTTTTGTGAAAGATAATTACTTTGAAAATGTTTATATTTATGAATCTTTCTTTTAAATCAAATGAATTTTCATTAAATCAAACGTAATTATTTAAAATTTATAGAACTGGTTTAAAGAAAATTAAATCTTAAATTATACGTAATTAATAGACGAATCCTATTAATTAACATGTCAACGGTTTTGTTCACTGATGATTGGAAACTGCTTATTGTGTACACATAGATTAAGAGATGCAGTTAGATATTATAAAATTATAATTAATTAAAAATAAAAATTAACTAAATATTTTTATTTAAATAAATATTTTAATTAATATTACTTAAGAGAAGCTTTTTTAAATATAAGCCTCAAAATTAAAACTACAAAATCAAGAAAATTTGATACGAATTGATTAAAAATACATATACAATAGCTTGTACCATCACTTTAATTGAAATTTTAATTCAGCTATTTATTTTCTGTATCAAAAGAATAGTTCAAACAGATGTGAGCGCGGAAAGCAGGATTCAACACCAATCATTCGTTGTTTAACAGTGGCTAGGATTGAACTCATTACCTTATGGTCCAAAAAGCTTTGTTCTATCATTGGCCAAAGGGATACTGAATTAAATGCTTCTTTTTGACACCTCGTAGTGCACAGTTTCCCGGTAGAAGGCTGCTGCAAGGCATTTTAATGCCCTCTGCCTATTGTCTTCCACAAAGATTTTGCACTGGCAGAGTGAACCATCTATCACAAAGGAGGAAACACGGAAAATTCTGAAGCATACAATCCGACGGGCGTGCATGCTTAAGGCAGAACCAGTTTTTGTTGTTGAATGGGATCTAAGCCGGGAAAACATGCTTCGAAAACTCATTTAGCACCTGTGAGGCTGAATTTGAACGTTTGTAGTGGGTTAGAATAAACTGTGGGTTCTTGTTTAATCAGCTTTATTATGCGGAAAACAACCAATTCATACCATGCATATAAGTTACCTACATTGAACTCTCAATTCTTGAACATAATTTAATCTTTTTGGGCAATCGATATCTTCTAAGCCTCTTGATGAATTCCATTCTGCAAAGCCTCATTGTCCATCAGAACTAGTGAACACAATGTCAATCTGACTGTTGTGGGCGACAGAGAATCCTCTTACAGGAAAGGTGGGATCTTTAATCACAAAACGGTCGCCTTGAAGCTGAATCTGATTTCACATTGTCCAATTCGTTCTTTCTGTTAGAAAGCTTCCAGTTGGTAAAGGAGTGTACCTGGGAGGAAGCGAAGAACATCGGAGGAGTAAAAGGATAACCTATGGTGTGAGGGACCTTCCATTATGCTAACCTAACACTTGCAGGCATGGACCATTGGACTTAGTGTAAGAGCTAACACTAAATCCAAGGGTAGAAGTCCATGCCTGCACTACTTTTTGACCAACAGAAGCTGTTCACTTCCTTCTCCTTATGGTTTTGTTGCCGAAATCAAATGTGACCGTGGCTCCCAGACTAGATTGGCTAGACTAAGTGGCCACTTTAAGTATCTTTCCTTAAGTGTTTCATGACAAGATGGAAGTGAGGACAAAAAGTTGGAGGAAGCGATTACCTAGTAGATTAAGGCATCATTCTCTTCATAAGATGATAGTAGGTTCGAATTATTACGGAGGTCTTCGTATTTGCTGATGGCGACTGGGCACACTCAAAAGGTTGTGGTCACAATGTCTTCCAAGTGAATTGATACCATTGTGGGTGGAAGGTGAGGTATTTTAGGGCCTTCTATTTGTTCCTTCATCTAATGATGAAGACTTCCACCTAATTAATAGAGCCCAGCTTTAGGTTAGGTATATGGAAGTGTGCTGGCATTTCCTTTAAGAAAGATTGAATATTTACATTAAATATGAGAAGAAACTTCTTGTATTAACAATCATTTTTTACAATTCAACTTAATAGGAGACAACTTTTATTCCTTGCATTTGTAGGTAATATCTATATATTAGGTTGGGGAAAAAGTTATCCATTATTTTTTCGATAGACGTCTGTAGTGATCGCTATCTCGTGAGGTATCTATCAAACAATTTCAAATTTATGCTCGTTGGAAAGGTGACATTTGACACTAAAATATTCTCTTGCGGTTTTTTTTTTCAATTCATTCAGTTATGAGTACAAGGTTTTAAAAATAGAAGACAACAAACAGAAAATTTGATACATTTCAATTTTTTTTTTATAATGGCGAAAGTGCTAACCAGGTGGCTAAAATTGTGAAAGGTGTTTATCGTCCTATATATGACTGTAACAACCAGTTACGCTTAATTTTGGTTTCGTCGATTCCGTTTGGGTATTTAGATGCTAAAGATGCACCTAGCATGGATACAACATCGTCGAGAATGTCTATAAAATATCAAAAATTATCAAACTTGACAGCATATATATATATATATATATATATATATATATATATATATATATAGCATGTGAATTCGACGCATGAACGAAAACATATATCCAAAGGAATAATATCAAAAAATGCTGTATCATTAAACGCTATAAATAAAAAAAATATGATTTACATATACATATAGAAATATTCTAAATGCAACTTTAATTCAGTAATCTACGTTCATTCAGCACCGTTTAACACAAAAACTCTATTTCTGATTGGCAATCCCCCCTTTTTTTACTGATGCTGATCGGGATTATTTCATTTGAAAGAATGGCACCGACCCTTTTGATATTCATATTGACTAGTGTCGTCCTTTTATTCCATGTGTAAGACTATCTGACTCAATATTTTATAACCACCGCATTCAATTGATAATTATCCGTAGAAACATATATCAAGGAATTTCAATAGTTCAAAAATTTTGAAGCAAAAAGACTTCATTATTTAAGACTTTCAACGGGCCAGTACAAGAGATAAACAAGCGGTCGGGGTTTTGTTATTTTTTTCAAAAAATCTAAAATGCGTCAGAAAACGTGCGCGTTTTGTACAGATGTTACTTTTTATTTATTAACTACCGATAATGAATATTTAATTGCATTCCACTGATATTGAGGTTATGTAAGTTAAGCTCGAAGTGTAATATGTCTTTTTAATTTAAAGTCCCATTTCTGGCTTG
>JAPDSC010044981.1:0-20616 GCA_026290005.1 Latrodectus geometricus
AGTGATCAGCCCGTCCCATCCATTTCATAACTCATTTTTCATTCAAATTTAAACATCCTTAATCTTCGAAAGCCCCCTTCAAAACTAATTAAATGTTTAGAAGCTTTCCGAGAAACTCAATAATTCATCGAAAAGGAGGAAAAGTATCTTTTAATTTTTCTTTTTTTACTTTGTCTTCTTCCACTTATTTTCCGAACAAAGCGTACACAGTAGGTATTTTCTTCTAGAACTTTAAGAGGAAGGGGTAAAGGGAGCATCCTAAGCATACTAAAGGTCGTCGAGTGGAAGGGGGTAAAGAGAGGGACGAAGGAAAACTTCAAGGCGTCATGAATAATGAATCTAGTATATCCCGATCGGATGGCTATTTGCACGGAAGAAGTTGAGAAAAGGGTGGTAGAAAATAAGAAAAAACTGCAAAAATAGAATTAGCGACGTTTTCTGCTGGTTTTTTTCCTTGGGGGATAATTTTAACGATTAAAGTCGAGAGAGAATAGCAGAAGAATACTAAGTGTTCTAAATTGAAATCTAAAGGCATTTTTTTAAATATTCCTTTCTTTATAAAAATCAAAACATTTTCTTTTTAATCTCCCAAATTGCAAAACGTAAAACACGCTTAATCAAATAATCAAATTAAATAAGAAAAAAAAAATCTGTTATATATATGTAATCAACAGAATGGATTTTTCTTAGTATTTATCAGTAAATGATTTCACCTATTGTACGTGTTATAGATAATCTGTGTACTGATACACGTATTTAACTAATATTTTAATGTGAATTTGCTGATTATAAGAATAATCCCTCACTAATTTTCCCAAATTAAGGGAAAATCCCAAAAGTGGAAATCACTCAATACATATATAAAATTTTCTGAAGCATATCCGCAGCATACATTGTTTATAAAATTGCTGGAAAAATTACCAAACAATTAGTGTTATAGAAATTAACATGTGTGTGTGTAAAATAAATTAGACATGTCAGTTTGATATAAGAAAGGTACCTTTAACATAGAATATGGTCTCCCCTACAATCTTTACAGTACTGGTGAATGATACTGAAAATTATGCAGTCAAGAGTAATGGTTCAAATTTAATTTGAAGATTTGCAAGAAATATTAAACATAGTTAACGCCATCATAGGAGAACTGACAACAATTATGTGTCTGTTCAAAACATCCTATAAGATTATAGGTTACATGTTCGGTAATCAAGTCTGAGGGTACGTTGAATTGATTATTGATCAAAATAAACATCCAGGAATCAAAATCTATACTGTATCACGTTGTTATTATAAAACAGGAAATTATTATAGCTATCGCCTTGCATAAGAGTGAATTTAACCATCAAGGACATCATCTCAATAGATGAATACATTCAAAATTACTAATGAAAAGACATGGAGGTCTGTATTTGTGTATTAGATGGAGGTTTGTGTATAGTATGCCAGTGGAATAGTTACCCAAGTACAGATGGTTATTATAACGAGAGTACCTGGTTTTTCCAATATCAAAGAACTACAATAATCAGTTTGGAAACTATATCAGGTCTTAAGTATATAAAAAAGCCTTTCATCGCTTAGCTATCTAATGTACTTATTGACGCACTCATTTCAATGCTCCTTCATATGGTAATAAGTGAGCGAGACGCAAATGACTGGTTGCGTCGCATACAGGCTAGTTACACGAAGCATTTTACTCACAGTTGGCATTAATATCAATCTTTTAGTGGTTGTAGCTTGAGAAAATTTGAGTTCAGTCGGAATTTGTATTCTATGCTTTCGTGTGCATAATGACATATCGGCCATCCGTGCTCATCGTGGCGGAAGGCTGTTCTTTCTTGAGCCTCGTGACTGTAGAGTCCTTTGTTATAAATTGTTGCCAATGTCTATAAATCCCATAAGTACATTTAGCCATCTGGCCACTTCTGTACGACTTTTTTAATGTCTAATCTTCCTACTTTTATCTGAAATGACTAGTGCCAAATTATTTCACTATTACTACACAGCTCTCCGCCTTCTGTCTGATTTGTCCAGTGTCTAATCTTTTAATAGTTCTCCTACACAATTGATTGAGCAAATGGAACCTGGAAATCATTGTTACAAATTAGTTACCTCAGATTTCTAATCACAGTCTCACAGTGAAGTTTACGGCTTTGTTCTTCATCAAAGCGTATTCTGATGGCAGCTTCACTGTATTTAATTTAGCAAACTCCCTTCAGTACCTGTTACTTAACCCCATAATCAAGTTTTACACACATTGGGTTCATTTTTGAAAAATGTTATGTTATGTCAAATTTTTGGATATGTGATTTACTTAATGTGATTTTCACTCAAATTTAATAGTTTGAAAGATATTTGAATAGTTTAACAAAAATTTTGCTTCTAAAACAGAAAAAAAGGATGACAAACTGCCTTAAACTTATTGCAGTGAAAAGTAAAATATTAATATTTATTTATCTGTTTGTCTTGCCATCTATTTATTTTACCTACCACTATATAAATGTGCATCATTGTTTAAGTTTACAACAGAAAATACTATTTACTATTAATTAATTACTATTCATTATTAATTAATTATTAAACTATTAATTAATGAGCGTTGTTGATAGTTTTATAAATGACAATAGACTGCTTTATATTTATCATTGCCGTGAAAATACCGGTATGTACTGTTGGTCCAGCTACCTTTTTAGTTTGTGTATTTCTATGTATGTACAACAGCAAATAACCACAAACAATTAATAATAATTAATCAGTATTCTGGAAAATTATTTCAGATTGACTTTGGGATATTAACAAATAGTGAATAAGATTTGTTTGCATACTGCAAGGCCATGAAGTTAAGAAGTTCTATGAAACAAATATCGATATTTGTATGTGCCTTTACACTAAAACGTTTTTCTTCCACTCACAAACTATTACTGATGTCATTAATTATAAGATTGATTTTCTAATTTAGGATTTATTATAATATGGTTTATACCACTTAATGGAAACTGTTTCTGAAGAAATAAAATTAGTTTAATGGCCAAATTTAGTTTTAAAAGTTTTGGCTGTCAAATGTGATAAATGTCACCAATTTCTGAATAAATATTGCAGAAGTCAAAATGCTGGTAAAAAGCATTACTATTTAAATATATAAAAAAGTTGCTATATATGTATCTGATTATATGTTGATTTTAATATTATATTCGTAATATATATATATATATATATATATATATATATAATTAAAACTATTTTTATACAATGAATGATTTAAATTGTTTCATGCATAATGAAAATTCTTTTCAGTACTGGATTTAAATTTTATTTATTTAAGGTTAAAAACTATGTTTTATTGATGGAAAATTAAAGAATTTTGTTTTTCGGAGACGGTTACAAAATATTAAATTGAATTCCAATTTTAAATTATGAGATTTGATGCAATTGCATCAATGTGTATTAAAATTAGTATATTTACATCCTACAACCTTAACCAAATCTGTATTTTTAATAAAAGCGAAGTAAATTTCAAAGCGAAATGTTGAGAATCATTTCATGGTTGAAAACACTTCTGACACGCGAATCACAGATAAAACCTTTGTTCAAACCATTTACCTAATTGTGCTTCGTATCAATCTGATCTCTTCTATAGAACAAGGACTTTTCAATTCGCTTGACAATATAAAAGAAACTCATGTTTTGTTGAACTGCCACTCACTCCACCTGAATTCGAATGCTTAAAATTCTCTGATGAGTTCTATTGATTTCAGAATGCCTGAAGTTAAAGTAATTGCATACGTTTTTTTTGTTAAAAGTTATGACATCACATTAGAGAAACTCTTTTGGGAGAAAAATTGATCTGTTTCATTTGTGTAAAGAAGAAAGATGTTAGTGTGTTTAGATATCAGAAAAGAACACAACTTGTTTATATATTAGTTTATTATTTCACAAATAATGGTAACAAATGAATTTATTGTATGCTAAAAATATAATTTTTGAATTTTGTAACTAATTCCACTAAACATCAGCGAAAGTATCAAAGCAACGAACTCCTTTTATTTATTGCACTGAATTTTAAACTTTGCTTATTTTTTATAACATTTTTTAGTTTTTTATTCCATTATTTTGAAATTATATGCAAAAAGTAACAAAACTAAAATATAGAATACAAATAGAACTTAAAGAAAGTAAATAAAGGGATTTAACTTTTTTTGAGCTCTTATAACATTTATTGTACATATATAAGAAATTTATTTATTTATTAATTTCATAAAAAAATCTTAGTCTAATAAATTTTCACTATGTTCCTTCACTTTTGTCATGCAAAATAATTCTTAGCTACTTTAGCAATTACTTTTTATTTTTCATTTTATCAACTTTTTAGATTTAGAGAATATTTTGTTATTATTTAAATTTGTAAAATTCCAATATAATTCCTATACATAATCCTTAAGCTAAAAATATGTAATTATTCTATGGAAAATAAATTGTAGTGCATTCTAAAAAACGTTTCGAATGTAATTATGCATCAAATACAAAAATTTCAGTATGTTTTTTGGGTATGACATATTGTTGTACTAACATCATAAGTTGAATTGCTGCTCCAATCGCTTAAATGTGTATGAAAAAATAATAGAAAAAGAAGATAACTTTTTTGTAGGATCGAAAAGTGTTCTTAAAAACCTTTTCTCTGTATACTTTGTGTGATTTGCTTAGATTAGTTTATTACTCATATCTCAAAAAGTTTTCTAAAATGATATAAGATGAATTTAAAATACTTTTAGTCCGTAATGACTAAAAATTAGCTTAGTTTTTTTCAATGTAATTTTTAAAAATCGAGGAAATCAATTGAAGTGAAATTTTGCTTGAAATAAAATTTTTACGTCACTTACATATATTCACATATTTATTGCTGAAAATATGGAAGTTTTTTTTTTGGTTATAAATTGGTGATACTGAAACAATTTTGCTGACTTGATAAATCACCAATATTTTTAATAATGAATAACAACAGTATTCTTCAGTATACAAGAAATACATTCATTATATTTGCTCTAAAAACAAACTAAACTATATAATTTCTCGTATTAAAAAATTTCATGAAAAAGCATAATTTTATCTACCAAAAGTAATGTCAGACATCTACAAAACATGTAATCAATGAAGTAATCTAGAATGAGATTAAGTATTATCTCTTACTACTGTAGAGGACACTTTTTAGTGATTGAATTATTTTTGGAAGTTATCTATCTATCTATCTAGTTCATATTTTGGAAACGTGCTGACCAATACACATCTGAAAGATTTCTTTATTTAAAATACAATTATTCATGAGAATAGCATGATGAAACCTTATATTATCATCATTGTGAAATCATTCATCTTCTTTTATTGCAGCACAAAGAGTTACTATACGTGTGAAAAGTTAATCTCTGTAACATAAAACCATTAAATTTACATTTGTATTATTGCTCACATCGGTATGCTATTGAATGATATCAGTAGTATGATTACTTTACGCTTCAAAGTTAGACATTTTCTCATACAGTTTTCTAGGTGTCCAAAAAGCATGTTCTTTCAAGATGAAAATCCATCTATTTTCAGATTATTCATCATACCGTGATTCATAGATTTTTTCACCCAATATATTAAAAATGTATCTCAATGATTTTAGTAAAAATGCACTTCTACTGATCAATGACAAAATTTCCTCCAAGTTCTTATAACAAAAACGACAAAGACTTTGCACCGAAATGCTAATTAATTGCAAATTCACAAAACATTTCTAATAACATAAATGCTTACATTTATATTATTGCAAAAGAATAATAAAATGGGAAAATGATATTTTAATTTTATTATTTTTTTCCTTAATATTTTAGCAATTTAACAAACTTTAGCTTTTTTACTTTTAACTGTAACTCTTCACACATAAGACATTGTATACAATCTTAAAGAGCAGACTTGTAACTTGTGGTTCATATAAGGGAATGAAGAGAATAAAACAACTAAATTTTCTTAGCAGAACTTCCGGTAAGTTAATTTTGAATTTCCTTTTATTTTCCACAGTATCTCTTCTGCCTTTATTGTTTTGTGTAATTACTTCTAATTGTTAACTTTGCTGCATAAATTTACTTAAATATTATACTCTGGTAAGTATGGTTATGGTTTCGTAATTTTTTGTTACGAAAATATAACCTTACTTGGAACGTACTTTCAAACAGTTCATTTGTGTATATTTTTTGTTTATTCTTTAATATATTTACTCAAATAAATTCAAAATACCTTCTCGTTGTTTCGTCTTCTCCTGATCAGTGTTTTCATTTTAAGGTTTTTAGAATCAAATTTTAATTTATTTTAGTTTAATTGATTTTAATTTTCTTCCGTTGGCATCGGGGACAGATCATTTGTGTATTGTTTATTCTTTAGAATCTTTACACAAATGAATTCGAAAAACGTTTTTCTTATGTCCTATTTTCCTGAAAAGAAGGGATAAGTTTTATTTCTTTCGTTTCACAAGTTTTTGTTTACTTTCTTCAGAATTCTCGAGTTCTAAATTTACATTTTTATTTATTCTATTAGTTCTTTAATGATTTTCATTATTTTATCTTATTTTTATTAGCTTGTTTCTAACTTCTTAAAAATCTTTACTGATTTATGCAATTCAAATTTTTCTTTTATTATACAAAAAATTTCTAAAGATTTAATTTTTTAAATTAATTCAGTTTTTTATATAATTTTTATTTTTACCTATACATTTACAAACAATATTATTTCTTTAGTCAACCATTCTTACTCTTATCTTTAGTCAGTTATTTAGTTAGCATGAGAGCAGTTAAGTTATCAAACCCATGAAAGATTCAACTAATAACATTGGCATCATAAATAATTCCATTCAACATTGTTTCAGTTTTTCCAGATTTGAACTTGCAAACATCGATGAAAGAATAAAATCGACGATTATATTCGGTTTTCATTAATTCTTACTCATTGCTACTCCATCCCCAGCTGATAACTTTACGAATTATTGATTTTTCTAAGATGAAAATCTCGCTTTTATTTTATTTTCCGTACTAGAAGCCGATTTTCGTCCCCAAGCTGTTTATCGAGTAACGAGTTTTATAAATGATCAAATTAATCTGGATTATTCCCGATTTGTTGACGCAGAAAACAGGAGGTGAAGTTTCATTTTGTTTCCGATTTCGATCAATAGCTGTGCTTAAGAATAAATTTAAGAACCTACCCAACACTAATTATAGGAAATGTTCATATTGAAAATTGTTCTAAAACTGTGAAGATGGTTTATTTAGGTGAACAACAATGATTATTTATCTTACATCGGGGCCATCTAAGGGTAGTGCCGAAGATAAGAAGATATATTTGGAGTTTATTTTTTGACAAAGCTGTCAACAAGAAGTATTGTACGTAAAACAAAATTATTAATATAATCTAAAAATATTCTATTAAATATTGTTTTAATTTTGCATATTGTATATTAGATGAAACATTTTCTTTATGTTTCATTGAATATACTTATGTTTTAAATATGTTTTAATATACTCAAGGAGAGTTAATAATGTATTCCTTATTATAACTACTGCCGTACCATAATTAAAAAATGTTGTATTTAAATTATTTTTATTCTTAGATAAAAAGAATATAAGGATATATATTGATATATATGCATATGGATATATGTTACGTATTAGAACTGTATCACAATAATCAAATTTATACATAACATTTTTAATTTACCGCAAAATTTCTAAGTAATGCAATATGTTGTTTATAAAGTGATTTCAATAAAGTACTTTTAGATTATTATCTCAGTTATTAATATGGAAACTGAGGTTTGATTATTATTCTTTCCAACAATAATTTCATGGTCATTTGATTTAAATAAGAGGTTTTATTTAGAAGTAATATAAATATTATAAAATTATGTACTTAAAACGAGATGGTTCTATCTTCTTAGTAATAAATCGGGAAATGAAATAAGCTTGTTTGATCTTTATATTTAACGTATAGAAGAAAACAACAATAATCAGTGAATATACAAAATAAAGTATAAAATAAGTTTTGCAAAATATAAAATATATAATGTGCTTTGCCATTATTATAATATTCATTTTTAAAAATAGCAAATTATAAGGTCGTGATTACATTGTTTTAAATATTGATTGTTAACACTTGCAAGAAATAATCATAATATATTTTCTCTTACGAAAATCTTCTTTTAGAATTTATTTATATGTGACGATATTCATTTATCCTTATGTTAGTAGACAAGTTATCATTTTTATAATAAAAATATTTATTAAAATTTTCTTTTGTTTATTTCATAGTTCTATTTAAGTAAAGAAATACTTTTGTTTATATAACATCAATAACACGAAATAATAATAAAGGATAATTTGTGAAAAATACATACCGTCACCAGTACAGTATACAAAAGAAAGAAACATTTATATTTTACTACTGACATTTTGGGTACTTTTGAATAAAAAAACGTCAAAAAGAAAAACTTAACAAACTATAGCATATTTTTGTTTTTGATCACTAAGAAAAATTACAAGAATAAGGAAAAAGGGGGCAGTTAAAAATTCTTAATTATCCCTATTATATAATTAATCCCTATTATATAATTAAGAACTCATGAAGTCTTTCATTACAATTGAACAGATTATACATATTCTGCTTCTATTCATAGTATTAATACTTCATTCTGCAATTTTTTTTTAAATTTTGACTCATTAAGAAATATTGTATTACATTCCTTTATGAAATGAATATATTTAAGAAATACTTTGCATGATTCAATATCACATTGAATGATTTTTGCAAGATTCTTTTCATGAAAAGCCACGGAAAGAACAAAATATTCAATTCTTTATAATTATTAATAAATAATTAAATCTAATTTTTGTGATTTTATTGAATTGCACAGGTCCAAGGTTCTATCACCGGGATGGGAAAGACCAATTCAGCATTTCACCTCTTCAGTTAATCGATAAAATTGAGTACCAAGCATGCTTTGGGACTAATAATGGTAAAACAAGAGGTTTCGCGTTGGGCTGACCCCCTAACGCGACATGTTTCGCGCCTCAGAGCTTTTAGTCAAGAAAACAGATATGGGCAATGTAAGTCTTGGCCCCTTGATGGACTGTCGTGTCACAGAGTTTAGCTAATATTATATTGAATTAAAAACCTTAAAAACAAAACAATGGTTATTTCAAATACACCATTCAGCTTATATTATTAGCAATATAAATTACATAATAATCTGATATTTTTTCTTAATTTATTGAATTTTAATTTGTATTTTTCTAAATATTATGCAACTTTTCCTCAAACAATATAAAAGTATGTTTACTATTTTCCTTCCTGTTGAGAAAGTAAGTCCTTAAAGTTAATTTTAGGAATAAACTTTAAAGTAAAATAGATCAAAGTTCTGATATAAATAGCTTATCTCTTTTTTTGGCTTTACATTCATGGCATAGTATTTTTTATAATAAATGGAAAAGTCTACGAAGGAATATAATAAACATTCGAATGATTTTCAGCAAAATATTTTAATAAATTAAAATACTTGTCTTGATTGATTACATCCTTGAAGAGGGAAAATACTTTGAAATGTGATGACTGTATATTGTCTACAACATTGAAAATTTCCTCAATTTCTTTTTTCTTTCCAGACATTAAAGTTTAGCATTTATATCCATTACACACAATGTGTCATTGTTATTTTTCTACTCTTTGTAACTCTTGGTCTCAGAACAAAATTTTCCATTGAATTCATACTGCGTTTAATCTGATGCTTATATTTTGATGCTTTACAAATAAATTTTAAGTCACATTTCACTAAAAATTCTAATTGGATTTCGACAGTCTTGATTAAACGTTGAAAAATTATTTTTGTCTTTCATAATTTTGTGCCAAATATCGATATTTTAGGTAATAAAACTTTCCCTTTTCAATGTATAATTATTCTATCTATAGCAGCTGACGATCAAAGTTGCTGCCTAAAATAGTTTTCCAAACTGTTTTTTATATTTGTAATGTTAGCACGTCAGATATTACATGCTTGCAAAATTAATTTACGTCTTCATAATTTTTTTATTGTTCGTATTAAGTTATTTGTTAATATTTATTAAATGAAAACACTGGTGAAAAAAATTACATTATCGTTTAATTAATACGAAAATATTAAATATTTATATACATTTCCAAGTATATAGTTATTCGTTTGGTAAAAAACGCCTGATATGGAAAACATAATTCAGTAAATATTATGAGCGATGTTAGCTACAGAGTAATAAAATGTATTTTTTGTGTCTGCGTATAAAAAATGATAAAAGAACCAACACTTTAACTGTTTCTAGATAATTTGTCGAAAAAAAAAACTGTAATCAAATCTTAAATTGTTTTTCCTGTACTCTGTTATGCAATTAAAAATGAAAATCTGCTGTTTTTTGTTTCTTTGTTAATATTTGATATAAAAGAAAACATTTCATAAAACAAATATAATTTTTAAAATTTTTTTATCTTTTGGTAAAAAGTAAAAAAATTTTCCATGATTTTTAAGATTTTTGATGTATAATTTTAAATATTTCAATTTATAGATAATAAAATAATTAAAAACAATGTAGGTACAATGGAAATTATTTTAATTTTTTAATTATTCTTCACAATTAAAATTGCTGAAAATCTTTTTAATAATGAAAGAGATGTCTTGAAAAATACCTTTTGATTTATAAAAATATGGAGCTGATAAAATTTATTAAAATGCTTCATTATGTTTGGTTTTATGAAAATATTAATACGTTCAAAAAAAAGTTTTTAGCTCCCTCTTATTCAATAACTTAGCTAGCTACAAAACTGCTAAAATTTACATCAAATTAACAATACTATGTTATGGAAAAATCACGCATAGCAATTCAAAGTTATCTTGTATTTATTATCAAATAAAACAACGCAAAACTGAAATAATTGACATTTTAAACTAGCTTTTAAATGCATATTTAAACTAGAGTGCGAAAAGTAAACGTAAAGTTAGGGTAGAATTTAATATTAGAAATATTTTATTATATTACTAATACAATAATATCTACTTTTTTATGTCATTTTAAAACTACAATAGTAAAAAAAGATTTATCAACCAGGCATCATATTTTCACTCAGTTAAGCTTTATAATGAATTCACTCTTTTTACATTATTGATGTGGATCTAAATTTTGATCAAGACCATAAGAAAATCACTGGGGTAAATTAACTTTTCATGTGGGAGGTATTTGGGTTCACAATGGAACCAAATTTTGTATTTTCATTATCGCCTGAAATTGAATGGAATTTCAAAGCATAGAGGAAGATATTGAATCATTTAAGAAAAAATGGTTACAAAATAAGGAAAAACGTGAATAAATTTCACTTATATTTTGTATAAATTGGAATATATTACATTTAATAGTTCTCTAATTTCTAAAATGAATATAATATGTATGTAATTATATTAATTTTTGGAATGAAAAAATATATGTGTATTATAATTTAATAACCGCAAAATTATTTGGATTTATGATTAAAGGTCTTTGAATGTACAGATTAAAATTAACATAATAATAAAAAAAAAAGAACAAAAAACTGTAAAACTTTAAGAAAAAGTAAAATTTAATGTAAAATTAAATATGGGAAATTATTCCAACATAATTTCACGTCTGTTTTGAAGACTTTTTAATCTTATCCTATCTTAAAAAAGGAAATCAGCCAATATATGCCAGTTAGACAAAAGAAATATACAATATGATATATATTGTGTGCTAAGTATTTCACAAAAATAGTTAATGAAAAATAAAACTAAAAATATAAATGAGATATCTAAGGGAATTTATATCCCAGCAAAACTATTCAAGAAAGTATTCCTTTCTTGGATAGTTTTTGGTTATGATTTACACTTCTAGCTATAGAAAGTACAAATCATGAAAAAAAGCATAAATATTATTTATTGTAAGTAAACAATATGAGTTGTAGATAAAATAGCTAAATTTGCTAGTAATTTAGGGGCTTACAATAATGCGACATTAATAGAAACATTTGCCCCTGCTGGAAACTAAAACAAGCTGCGTTTGGTTAGGCATAGAACCAAACTGGTCTTGGCTGACCGAAATGGGCAACTCAATTCAAGCTGATTAAAGTCTATGCCACACTAAATCAACCTCAAGAGTTGCAGAGAGTGGCAGGCTAGAGTCTCTGTAAACAATGACCAGATGTTTTCAAATGTTATTAGGACTGGAGACCGTATGCAGTCAGGACAATAATTGAATACTCTCTGTATTGTGGAAAGTCAAAACCTGACATACAACATATTCTTTTTCATTATCTCGCACTCAGTGGCTGCTCATACCATTATATCCTGTGCAGGCCGTTATGATGATATCGAATGACACCAGGCAACGAGTGTTTACCTGTCTTCCTCTAGACATGTATATAGATATAAAGTGCCACCCGATGATTCGGGATTCTTCAGAAATGACAAAAATGGGTTATAATCTTATTCAGTTTTGTCTTTGGGCACATGAATTTCACAGTTTGTTTGTTTGCTGTATTTGAAAAAGAAGAAAATAATAACCATGCTAATTTGTTACAATGATTGTTTCACATGTCATTTCAATGTACGAGCAGAAATTTGAGGTGCTGCAAACAAAACTTGCACAACATCATTCTCCTGATTCCATAATGAAGTTTTGCAGTTTCACATAGTCATAATCGCAATGATTGTCCTCAGGGGTATTAATCATGAGATTGTTGAGATCCCGAATGATATTCAGTATGATACTGAGCAACACATAGATTTTATATTCGAATGGTTTGGTTAAATTTTGATTATGTGATTAACAATATCACAGAGCGATATTACTCATTACAGGAAATGAAATAGTGTCACTAACAAAAACTAATACTTGTTGATGAATATTTTTTTATTTTGTTTCTAGGCATAACACCTTGAAGAAACTTCTGAGATAACTCCGACCTTAAAAAACATTTTCTCAATGAGAAGTCAACTTCAAAACCTATGTTAATGACAATACTTCAGAAGTCATTAATCCACGACTCGCCCAAAATGAGCTGAAAAGCAATCCTTTGCACATTCCAACTTCTTTCTTTCATAAAATTTCCTTCATGTTTCTCTTTTAAAAACAATTCTGATTTTTAAGTTTTCTAAAAATTTACTAAGAAAACTAATTATTGTGCTGGGGTTTTGTCCTTTCTTGTAGAGTAAAATACTTGTAAATCCCTAAAAGTGAAATACATTGATAATAGATATAACTAACTGTAAATATATGAACATATATTTCATTATTTACAGGTAGTTATTACATTTGTAATAAGCATATTTTATTAACAGAATCATAAATATAATTCATGTCTTAAGGAATTATAATCTAACTGAAATATTCTATAACCATATTCTTTCATTTTTTAATGAGAGGGCCTTGTATTTAATTTCTTTTTGGCTAAATAACAGATGAAAGACTTTAATCGGTAAATGCTGCCATACGTTAAAAACATAAAATGGAATTTAGCAAATATAAATGGAAATTCAAGAAAATTTTCATGAACATAGAAAGCTACATCCAAAAAATTTAATTAATTTATCAAACTTTCATGTGCATTTTTCGATGATAATGTATTATATCGATTTCAATATTAAAAGCTCTACCATTCTCAATTCTGTTTAATAGAGGAAAGAATTGTAAATGTGCAGAAGGGTGTTTCCAATATTTCTTTTTTTTTATATTTCTTATATTATAAAATATTTAATTACTGTTCTATTTTGCCATTATATTTTAGATATATTTTTTCTATTAAAAACAATTAAATATCCTCTATAAGTGACTTTTCTTTTTAATTGTAATATATGTATATCAAAATTAAGAAGCATAAATTTTTGATCAGTAATATAAATAGTAAAAATATTGGGCTTAACAGTTATAATAATTCAATACAAGATTTAACAATGAAAAAATACCTTTCTCTGTAAATATTTAAATATATAATGAATTATTAATATATTTATAAGAAAGCAAAATGATAAGTACTGATTTTTATGAATGGTGATGAGAAATTTAACACAATTTCTGTATACTAGTTAAAAATTGAAATTAGTTAAATTAAATAATAATAAATTTAATTTAAAGATTTTCATATTAATCAGTTAAAAAATGAAACCATGGCTATATTTTGGAACAAAAAATTTTTTAAATGATAATATTTTTAATTCTAATTTTTCAATGAAAGTGTAAATTTATTAAATGATTAAAAACAAATATTAGTAACAATTTGGAAAAAAATTAATTGTAAAATTTTAACTGATATTTAAATAATAATATATTATATAGTTTCTGATATTAATGCAACTTTCTAATCATTCAACATCGGCTGCTTCATTGGCTTAAGTAAGCCAAGAGTGTCTATGTCAGGAAATGTGCCTGGAAGTTAAGGAACTTATTATTCAGTTATTTACAAGGCATCGTTATTTTACTCGAGGGTAAAAGTTACCATCACTTCATTAAAGCAGCATTTAAGTGTCTGAAAGCATTAATTATGGGTCGAATAGTCAATCTGTATGAAAATCCAAACTATCTGGGGATGATGAAGGAAAAGACTAGAGCAATTCCTTTCGCTTTCTTCACGCTTTTAAATATTTTCCTGCCCAGTAAAATGCATTTAATGTCAATCATCGTTATTCCAAAAGACCTTGCCTGCAAGCAGCTCTTTTATGGAAATGCTTTCAAGAAGTACTGTTTGCTACTATTTGTTTTCATTACAGAACAGTTTCGACGAAACAACTAATTTTTAAGGGATTTTTAGTGAGTAAATGAATTTACTCATGTGAAGACAGCATTATTTATTATACAGAGGTGTTTGAGACAAATTTTGTTAAATTTTTAAACTTGTATTGATTCTTACAACAAATATATAATGATATTTATAGTGTCATGGATTATAAATGTTTTTTTTCTGTAAAATAGTGATTGTTTTACAAAATTATCTTTATTTTGAGTATACAAACCATTATATCAGTAGAGTCAGTTTGTACGCAATAATACCGTTAAAATTATCTTGTGTATTTGAATTCTGCATTACGCAATCAATCACGTCAGTAAGATGCATTGTTTGGATAATTTAATGAAAAAATATTGCTAACACTTGCTCATGGAACCATATTGCAATGCAAATAGGAAGAATTTTACTCTGGTCCAGAAAAAAAAATGCTTTGGTTTCAAAATTTTGCAATTTAGATCTAGATGAGCTTTTAAATTTGAATTGTGAAAAATTTCACTCTTTTGTTAAGACTATTTTTAAAACTGTTGTAAACTTATTTTCTCTTGGTATTTAAAGCTATATAAATATTAAATTTAAAGGGTCTTTTTAACAACAATTAAATAATATTTCATATTATAAAATTAGATTCAAAATATTTTTTCACATGCTATTTGTTTGTCATTTTTATTGATTTTGCACAAATGATTTTGTTGTTGATATTTCACAGGTACTGATAAGTTTATTATTTATCTTTATTCTAAAAACACAGTTAAGTACTGAATGACATTAGATTTATTTACATCATTTTCAGAATTTCAATGTAAATTTTTTGTCATACCAAATGTTTATTTTACAGCTTTGATAAAACAATACTATTTATTATACTTTTAAATATTAATTTTATTTTAATTCATAAATGATTTCATTTTTGATTCCTATTTTCTTCAACGTCAACGTTCTGAAAACCTCGAGTATTAACAACATTTCACTTTGAAATTCGCATTAGTTTTTCTAGAAATTAAATTATTTCCTTGATCTTTGTTCAGTTACTTGACTTTCACAACTTAATATAAATCTAAAATTTAGTTGTAAAATAACTAATGCTAGATATAGAAACACTTTTATTTATTCTAAATTTAAAGTTATTTTATACACAAAAAATCATAATAAATAGTAATCATATAAAAAGGTGTTCATTTTAATGCAAAATCATTAAGTCTAAATAATAATTAATATTTAAATTTGCATAATTTATAATCATTACTCAAATAGAAATATTTGTAGTTATAAATAGCATAAGATCAAAAATAGTAAAAATGGCAAATCGTTTTACCTTTCAATTCACATTAGAAAATTTTAGATACTTACTTTTGAAGTTATGATGATCCTATTTTCATAGCTTAGAATAAGTTTATAATAAAACTTCATATTAATTAGAAACTAAATTATTTTTTTAATAATAAAACCTCTTGAAATGATTTCAATTAAAAACTTGTATGGTAATTTTATAAATTTTTATATGAATAATCAATTAAGCTAAACTAAGTTGACTATTTAACTTATCATTATACCTTTCAATGATATATAATATTCTTTATTCAAAATTATTTTTCGGCCATTTCAAAAATAGAAAATAAAATATTTTGCTTGAGTACTTTTTCAACTGTCACATCTAAAATAAATTTTCATTTCTAAAACTATGTATTAACTTAAACTTGAATGTAAAAATGTTTATTTTAATAAAAATTTCATAAAAAGTATTTTATTTTTGTCAGAACATCTTTTTTTAAGTTATTCAATTTGATGTTTATATTACGTAACTCAAAATTGACCATAAAATGAGTTTTAGGAATATGAATGGGATCAAAAGAATACTATTAATATGTTAATTTGCTGTAGTAGTAACATTATTTTTCATCTTGAAAAAACTGCTAATTTAACAAAACAAATTTTATTTAAGGGCATAAAATATTAGCACAAATTTAAAGGAAATTTTTAGTATAAGTATTCAACAGGATTATAAAAAGCTATTTTTAGCTATACGAATTGTGAAAATAAAATGTGTACGTAAAAAAATTTATGGAGTTTAAATAAACAAATTATAAAACTGATCAGGCTGGGATATTTTTACAAACAAAGAACAAAGTAAAACTATTTATTTACTTTTTCTATACATATAGTATATATAAAGAATATTTTTTTGAAAAAAAAAACATGTGCTATTTAATGTTACAAATTGTTTGATATTCCATTTTCGCAATCTTCTTAAAAACATATCATAATTTTTCAAGTCAATATAAATTCAAGATAAAATATGGTTTTGAGGTTAATGAAAATTTTAAGAAATATTCTGATGCTCTTTATATTAGTGCAAATATAATAATAATAAAATTAACTTGCTTTTATTAGAAAAAAAATCTACTATGTTTGAAGCGTAAAGAACGAAAAAACACCTTTTAGAAAATGTACATTTAAAAATAGAGTATTTGGTAAAATAATGCATCTTTAATTCAGAAAATTGAATCTTGCAAACTCTAATAAAATTAAAACGCTGTCATGCATCAAAACATGGTCTACTTTATATTGTGAAATATGCTTGGACCAACTCATCTATATTTGTCCTTTATTTACTATAATCATTTCGTCAGATGTTTCATTTCAAATAAAGAATAAATAAGTATATGTTCTACTTTGTGATTAAAAGAAAGAGTTCATTCATTATTTTTCTTTAAACATTCTTCAGTTCTTTTTAATTTTGCCTGTATATTCCCCTATAATCAGTCATTCTAAGTAAATGTAAAAAGCGCAACTGAGAATTTAGAATACAAAATTGTTCTCTTTCAAAATAATTAGAAAAAAACATCCCCTCTCTAATTACCTTTAATTGCTATGAAAGGGAGTATAATTTGGAATTCTCTTTTTAATAAAAAATAAAACCTTATGTTAATTACTTTTAAGCAAAAAAAAAGCTGTTGGAAAAAATATTTATAGCAGAAAAAATATTGTTTGAAATATTATAATGTAATCATATTTGAAATCATTCCTGTATTTTGTTTATTTTGCCTGTATTTTTTAAAATATTACTTAAGATTTAGTACATTTCAATTGTTAATAATTACCTTAAAAACAAACTAAAAGTAATATATTTCTACATTTTATCTCTTTAAAATAATGCATAACATTTTTTAAAAAGATGTATAGTTTAGTATATAGTATTGAATACAATTTTAATAAATTATGCATTAATAAATTAAGACATAAAATTGCTGATATTGATTAGGAGTAAAGAAAAGGCTTTCAGAAAAAATAACAGTTTAGATTTTCCTGTTAAATTAATTAATTGAATATTTATCTCCTTAACGCTTTTATAAAAAAGCTAATCAATAACATATATCATGTAAGAAAGAATTACTCAAAAATGATGTAAGAAAGAAAGAATTACTCAAAAATGATATTCTTTTGATCAAGAAATGAAGCTACTTAAAACTGAATGGAATTTTTTAACATAAAATGATTTTTATGAGTTTTTTTTCCACTTGTTAATAGTTTATATTCTCTTATGATACCCATTTATTATCGCAATAAATGATTCCTAATGAACGAAATCAAAAAAACTTCACTTGTTAATAGTTTATATTCTTTTATGATACCCATTTATTATTGCAATAAATGATTCCTTATAAACGAAATCAAAATTCTTTAAGGTAATTATATTCATAAAAAATAATATTTAGATAACTATATTCGTTTAAAAAATAATTTAAGTATTGAATACTTCCCATACAAAGTTATTTATAAAAATAAGAGTTTTTTACTAGATTTTTAGAGGAAGATAATTAAAAGTAATTTATAATAACCTAATGAAAATTTATGAAACAAAATATATATACTTTAAGTAGATTCAATAGGGTGAACTTTTGATAGTTATTAAAGAGATTTCAATATTTTCCTTTTTGCTTAGTGATTATTATGGAATACAATATAAAAATTAGTGATCTAAACTTAAAATGTTTTTATTTATTTATTATTTAATTTTAGAAAAAAATAATTTTCTTCAGTTAAATGTTTTTCTATATTTTTGAAAATTTGTATCTAAATAAAGCAATTCATCTTACCTATAAAATCAAAATTCTTATTTTAAAAATCGAAAGCTAAATTTTTTAAACTTTAAGTAAAGTAAATAGAGTAATATTTATTATTTACAGCTATTTATTCTATAATTTTAAAATTTATTTTATTTTCTTACTTATATAAACTAAATATTTTATATTTTAAATGTGTAAAATTTAATTTCTTTGCAATTGCTTAACATTTTTAATCTATTTTTTGTTTTTTGTGTTTCCAATTATTTATTTATTTTTTTTGCGACACCAAAGAAAAGTAGAAGCTTATTTGATATTTTATAAAATATAACTATTGATAATTTTATTGCACAAATATTGTAAATCGAATCAAAAGATAACGCTTTTGATACAAATAAATTTTCATTTAAAAATATTTTAATTTTTAAATTTAATGAAAAGTATTACTTTGTGCGAAAAATATTTTACTTTTACTTTAAAAAAATTCATTACAAAATTTACTATAATTTTTTTTTTTTGCAATACTTTTTTAATTTTATCCTTTTTTATGAAACATTTTAACAAAATAATTCTAAAATTGAATTGAATTCGGATTTGCACTAACTTTATGTTGAGAAAAAAAATTTTTTTTGAAATATTTGTGAAATATTAATTGTATTCTTGTTTTATGAATTTTGCAATTATTGTATATGTGAATATTGTATGAGGTCCTCTGTAAAATAATAATAATTAAAATGAATTTTCATAATTTAAATTAGTTTATTGTGAGGAACTGTTCAAAATTTAATTAAAATTTAAAGACTATAAGATTGCAGAACAATAAGATGTGATTCTTTTTTTAAACAGAACAATAAGCATAGAGAAACCATGAATTGCGCTTATTACTGAACAGAAAGAAGCAGGTTAATGTCTATTAAAAGATATAATTAGATTTATCTGAGGTCTTTATTACCCTATCGCAGCCTTAGAAATACACTACACAAAATTGAAACGAAAATTATACTTGTCTGTTATTCACTTATTTGCGAAACCATAGAATTTGGTTAAAACAAAATGTATTTATCTCTCATTAAATATCATGGATAGTCTAAAATATCCAATTTTGAGATGAACAGACAACCTGTGAACCATCATTTGCTTCCTTAGGGATTACAAGAATAGAAAGGATGAAACAAGCCATTTCATTCTGCTCTAAAATCTTTTGAATATTTTGAGGAGAGAAAAGGCATTTTCTGCCAGTTTTCATTATTGGAAACGCACATCTTGTGAGAGCATTAGATTCAGTGTTATTTCAAGAGAGCTGTCTTTTGAAAAATTAAAGTCTAAGTCTCATAGGAAGCTTGAAGAGTGAAACCTTTTAACTGTACATGAAGGATACAAGAATATGTATTTAAAAATGTCTTTCCCTTTATTACTTTAAACGAAATCGTTGGCCACCTTTTATTACTTGAACAGTTAAACTAGTGACTGAACATTTAGTATATATAGAACATAATGTACGAAAAACTATGGTAAAATTCAAATAAAAACAATATCTAGTTTTGTATGTTTTTAAAACATCTAATATTAATTTTTCATATTTTTACGTGATTAAAATAGATAAAGTATAATAAATTTACTAATCCCTATAAAAGTTACAATGCTTCACAAGCACTTTTAATTAAATTTTCAATCAAATTAGTAATTATATATATATATATATATATATATATATATATATATATATATA